>RJWH01002219.1:0-256098 GCA_004363575.1 Solenodon paradoxus
AGGGAGGGAGGGAGGGAGGGAGGGAGGGAGGCAGGCAGGCAGGCAGGCAGGCAGGCAGGCATCAAGGAAGAAGCACTTTATTCAGCAGCTCCTCTTGGGTGTTCCTGCTCGCCTGAGACAGGAACCCAGGGCCTTGGGACATACGTGGACGGCACCCAACCGCCACTCCACTACAGCACGCAAATATGGAGGATGTTACTCTGAAATCCAACTAAATCAATAATCGCTTTAAACATCAAGGTTCTAAATAAACCACTCCTAAGGCAACTGAACAGTAACCTCCAGGGCCACAAGCCAAGTGTCCCTACTTCCAGTACTCCCCTCATGGTGCCCCATGCTGCTTGGGCTGGAAAAGCAGTGCGCTGGGGGCTTCTGACAAGCAGTGACATCGGGGAAGTACAGCACAGGCACCAAGGGCTGCTGGCACAGCGTGACAAAGAATAGAGCAACAGGTACAGACAGAAACCAAAAGACACATCCCTGTGGCTCAGCAGTAAGGCACAGGCCATGCAAAGCCCAAGGACCTGGACTGGTGACCTGGGACAAGGACACGCTCCTCCCCCCCACCCCCCCCCAAAAAAGAGACCTACAAAGACAAGGTCTGCAAGAGCTTGTCACTTACATCCAAGAAAAAGGAACTTAACTAAGTGAGGATTACTAGGCCCAATACTTCACCCAGAAGATTGAGTTAGCCTGTGTTCGGCACTTCTAAATAAGCACCTCAGGTGAGGGATAAACATATTCATCTAAAAGTGTTAACTCAAAGCATCGCTACTTACAAGGATGAATTCTGATTTAACTAAGTTAGCAAAACATTAAAATGTTCCGGTCTTACCCTTAAGACTGCAGGACCCCTTACACTCTGGCACTGAAATAAATGCTCATGGACCAATTTCTTTCCAAAAAGATAAACTCACTTCATCAGTTACACGCAGGCAGTCCGTCCAACGCAGGCCACTGTGCCCTGGAAGGGGTCAGGCTTCGGGCCACCTGAGATGTGCTACTGAGTCAAGCTCCTGTCCTTGCAGCGCAGCAGGCCACTGAAGTATGAAGCTACTAACCACCTCCCAGTTTTAACTCAGAGTCCAACTCAGCCCACCCAACTTTCTTCAACCAGATCGTACAAATCTGAAGACCGAGCGCACAAATTTTGGGACTGGGGTACACACAGAGCCCGAAGTTCCTTCAGGATGCAGGGGTAGAACAGTAACTGGTTTCCCTGCTGTTGCTGGCACTTAGTTACTGTAACAGCAATGCCCGAAACAGAAGTTCCGATGCCCAAGGCTAAAAGCTTCTGCTGTTACTTCACAGGCAAGTGCCTAGTGATTTAACCCGCCACAGTCCACGTGCATCCCAAGGTTCCTGGGGTTCAGTATTTGGGGCCAGAACGAATCAAGACAAACAGAAGAAAATAAAATGCTTTTTCCTCCGCTCTCTTCCTGCCTGACTGACTACTTGCCTTCATTCCTGCCTCCATCTTTCCTTTAAAAAAAATAAAAATAAAGATTCATACATCTGTAGGTCACTATGTGCCTCTCCCTTATATTCCTGTCCATGAAACCCTATCTCCCATCAGCTTTCACTATAAATAAGACATGCAAGTTCCAGTCATTCAAGGTGCTCCATCATAAGCTAGCTGGTCCCTTTTAGGTCATTAACAAGTCCCTGGTGTTTTACTGTTTTTAAAGGCAAAAAAGCAGAGGCAGGCAGAGGAGGAAGAAATATCTGATTTTAGTTGTTCACCTTGGTTGTTTTCTTGGGATGTTCTTGGGATGTAGATGGACTGCGCTTGGCAGAGGCAGCAGACCCAGCTGCTACTTCTCCAAGGCACGCCGCCCTCGAGAGGGCTCCTGACGAGCTTTGAAAACACGCGCACCCAACATGATTGCTACAAATAGGTCCCTACAAAGTCATCACTGAGCCAAGTTCCTCAAGTTTGGTATGTGGGCTGCACATCTACGTGTTGAGACCTGCGACTCAGTCGGCTCACGTCTCGCCGTCCACCACGACCGAGGTGTCGGATCACTCTCCTACCCACCAATCCTTCTCAATGTCTCTCCATCTAACACACAGAAACTCTGCTGATTAAAAAAGTTCCTTATTTCCTTCTAGTCTACTAACAGACTATGCTGAACATGGATTATAATACCTTCCTTAAAGAAAGTCTCTCACTATTATCCACCCATAGATTGCTACCCAATATACAGTTTAAAACAACGTGAGAAGCCTTAAGTCCACTGAAAAATCCCTTTTTCTTTCACTTGAAAGCCAGTAAATCAAAGCTTACTACTTCTATTAATCTAGAAAAGGGGTGCTTTTAAGGAAAACATTCTTTTCAATGTTTAATTTATGATGTGGAAGTAAAACTAATTTAGTGCAATATTATTTGCTTAATGCAAGAGAAGCAGGCGAGAGTAAAAGAAATGCAAGGTATGTCCTGGTGGCCTAGTAGTTTAAACCAGGCACAGCCCACATACATCCCAAGGTCCCTGGTTGAAGACCAGAGCCCAAATCCAGGGGTCAGGGAAACGCCAGTGATGAACAACTAAATAAGTGCTTCTACCTCGCCGCTTCCTACCTGCCTAACTAATAGCCTTCATTCCTGCCTGGACCTTTCCTTAAATAAAATAAAAAGAAAAACATGCTAGGCATGCCCTGGGGGCTCAGGGGTCAAGTCTGCAACTCAAGCGTGGTCCATGTAAAGCCCAAGGACCCAAGTTCAAGACCCAGGGTCGGGGAACAACCAAAATTAGTAACAGATGCTTCTTCCACCTCTCCCTTGGGGGGTGGGGGAGCAGTGGTGATGATAAAGTTTTCTGTCATTTCATTGTCTGAAGCAATCCCAGGACAAAAAATAGCTGGGAGGGGAAACAGAAGCAAACTGTCATTCTTTATCATAGGCCATTTACATATATATTTTGTTCTTACCCAATACGTCTTGAAATAGGTTATTTCTCTGTAACTCAAGATCTGACACCATTCTTTTCGACTGGTGATCATCACCTATCAAATACTTAGTCATGACTAACTTACTTTCAGTAAAATAAAATAGAACACATGACATGGCAAGTACTCAATACTAGCACTTAGGAACTGAAATGGTATTTCCTCCCGTAACTTCTCTGAACTCTGAATCCCATTAACTGCAAATGGTAACAGGATACACACAAACCAGGAACTCTCTGGGTACAGGAAATACTACAGGCCCCAAACCCTGGAGAAACAGGGGACCCCAGACACACACAAGATACTTTAAAATGCCTTTGGAGGTAAAACAGAGGATGAAAATTTTAATAGGTACAAAAATCATATGTTATCTGAGGAAATCAGCCTTCCACAAACAACTGATCCTTACAACTGGGCTTAAGAATACTAAAATACCTGCAGAGTTTTGATATACAAATAGTTTGGGGCACGCCCTTGTGGCTGACAGTGGCTGACATTGGCTGACAGGCTAGCTTTCAGATCATGTAAAGCTCAAAGACTGAAGGGGGGGTGGACACAAAGTAAACAACGAAAGAAAGATGCTACTTTCTCCTCTTCCTTCAATACTTCCCCTCCCCCTCCTTCCTTTAAAAAAAAGGATTCAAATACCATTAGTAGTGGTTTTTTGTTTTTTTTTTTTTTAGAATGAAAACTCCTTTAAAAAAAATAGAGTAACAATTAAGAGAAAATCAAGGTGTGTCTAAACAAGGTGCAACTTTTGAAACAGGGTTTGAGGGGATACAACTAAGAATATTCTCCCCTTTAATATAGACTGCACTTAAAAACAACTTTTATGTTTTTCAGAAATTAATTTTCCAAGTTAAAAACCAGATGCTTTCATAATTTACTTTTAGGGGGTGGGATTTTTAAGTAAAAGGAGTCAACTATGATTTTGTATGTCCCTCTAAAAAATACAAACTTCGAGAAAATACAAGCAAATTTTTTTAGTGAACTTATCCAATAAGTCATTTTCTCTAATTAGGTTTTAAAATGTCTTTCCATTTCTACATTATCATTTCTTACCACTATTCTCTCATCTTTACCAACTGTACCTTTCTTCTAATTCTCCTTACGTTTGTGTCTGAAGTTCTCTCAGATTCTATTCTGGGGTGATCCCTAGTGGCCTAGCATTCTAGTACTCATTGGGTGCAGTCCCACATACATCCCAAGGTCCAGGGGTTCAAGACCTGGTCAGGTCTTGTTGGTTGCAAACAACCAATGTGAACAACTAAATAAAAATAAAGTGCTTCTTCCACCTCTCTTCCTGCCTGCACCTTTCCTTTAAAAAACAAAAAAAAACTATGGCATTTGTTAAACCCTGTCATTCAGGTCCCCAAACTCATTATTAAGCCTGCAGTTAAGCCCCTTTTACCACTAGATGGTGTCTTGACAAATTTAAAGCCAACCAGACCTGTAACAGACCACTCCTCTATCATTCCGAAGTGAAGAGGCAAAATCTATACACACACACATCACCTTATTTTCACTTACTCTTAGATTGACAATCAGAAGTGATTTAAGCGTGAAGTGCAAACATCTTTAAGCATTAACTCACACAGCTGCTGCCTTTTTACATGCTGTCCGTACCCGGCACCCAGCGCAAGGTCAGCAGAGCTACCACTGAGGTGACACGGTCAGGGTAACAATGCAATCCTGAAAAGATTAAGTTAAAAGTAATCTATACCAAGCGTTAAAGTGCCCTCTTTAAAACTGTAATAAGACACTGATCAAGATACCGAAAGGCTGAGTTTTTTCCGAGTTTGCTAGGTTGAAAACTGTCAAGTGTGAAGAGTGGAACTGTGTTTTTTGAAAATGTCCGAAACAGGGTTAACATAAGCTGAAATAGTTCTGTCTTTGGTTCTAACAATTAAAAATAATGGGTTTGCTTAGAGGAAAGTGATTGTATGCCCAAATTACGGCATCATACAGCAATTCCAAAGTCATCACTTAGTATTACTCAAGCAAAACTCCCCCACCCAGCCCTCCAGACAAGTCTGTTTTGCAGACGAAATACCTACTAAATCTACCATCTTCAAACAGGGAAGGAAAGTAAAACACTGACGTTTTGAATGGGGTGCTGAGCTCAATCTCAAATTGTTTAAAGGCTGTTAATTCCTGTCTCCTGCCCCACAGAACACACTAACTAGGCATTCTTCCAAAACCAAGTTCTCAACCTTTTTCTTCTCCCAAGTCGGGTCATCCTCACCCACAAGCCACTGTGAGTTATCTGACTCCCCAAATTCATATTATGCACAATCCAAAAAATTCCCCGGGTCATTCGACGGGCGCCTGAAGAGCATCTTCTTCCTACAGACTAGAGGGAGCCGCACTGAGCAGCGGAAAAAGTCAACTTCACGGAGAGGAGCCGAGGGGGGGCACAGAGGGGCAGGAGGCGACCAGTCCGCACGTCCTCTCCAATACGGAAAGATGTCCACAGGCATAGGAAAAGGTGTGATTAAGCTCGAAGAACAAGCAGCAAACCGGTCAATCGACAAGGGTTTATCTTCGCAACTTTTCGACCAAGTCAGTGCCTTTAAGAAATTCCAGCCGCAAAACCCTCCCACAAATCCACGGCTCAAATGACGACGAGCCCCGGAGCCGCCAGCCGCAGCCCGGGCGAGGCGGGCGGGCAGAGCCTTCCACGAGGACCGCTTCCCGCCCGCACTTCGCGCCAAGTCGGTCATTCCCGTCGCACCAACGCCTGGCACCCAGGTCCCCAAAGCCCCGGCGCCGCGAGCGGCCCGCCCGCGCGGGCAGACGCCGAGACCACGTCGTTACATAAGCGGCGGCGCCCGGGACAGAGCGGCAGCCCACGCCGCGGGCGGCCCGACGGCTTCGGGGTGGCTCCTGGGGCCGGCCGGCGCCTCCCCGCGGAAACGTGCGCTCCCGCCCGCCCCGGCCCCGCCGCGCGTCCCCGCCCCGGGACAAGGCGGCCGAAGCGCCCGGCCCGCCGCACGGGCCCCGCAACCGCCGGCGCGGGGCGGACCCGGCCGGCCCGCCCGCGGCTCCGACCCCTTCCCCGCCTGGGCCTCCGCCGGCCCGAGCCCGAGCCCGGGTCCCTCCCGACACCAGACCGCGGCCCGGCCCCACGCCAGGCCCGGCCCGGCCCGGCCGCCCGCACGCCGCGGCGGCTGTGGGGCGCTCGGCCGCCGGCCGCCCGCACACGGGCCCTCACCCAGGACGAGGGAGCCGGCGGCGGCAGGCAGGCGCGGCGGGACGGCGGCCCGGAGTCCCCTCGGTCGGGCTCGGCGGCGCTGGAGACTGCGGCGGCGGCGGCGGCTCGCGCTTTCCTTTCTCTCCTTTCTCCAACAACAAACAGGAAGTGCGTCACGCGGCGGCGGCACGCCGACGTCGGCTTCCGCCCGGCCCCGACGCCACGCGTGCGCAGTCGCACCACCCTCGCGCGGCCCGGCCCAGGCGCCTCCCGCCCCGCCCCCTCTTCCGGAAGCTTCTCCATGGCGGGAGCCGGGAGGGGCCGGGGCCCCGGGTCTGCGGCTGTGGGCCTGGCTCGTGGAGTCCGGGACCCCGGCACCTACACGCACCTGCTGCACCTGTTGCAGGCCCAGCAAGGAAAGGGGACACCAAAGCTTTAGCTGGAAGCAAGGTTTAATTCCTTCTGCCCGGGGCTCAGCGGATTCCATCCGAAGGCAGAACCTGGAGGCTCCATCTTTTCTACCTTGCAGTTAGTGCCACACAACACTTTCTCCATACATGGTTACAAAGGATGTCATTGCTTACATTGCCTGTAGAGTGGTATGGTGTCAGTCCCTCCTCCTTGCCACATGGCTTCTGTACATTTGCGAAGTCCTCCTGTCTCCTTCCCCCCATGCTCAGTTCCACCCTTTTGGTGTCCCCTGCAAGGCATGACAGCTGTCCTCTTTGGTGCCCATGCAGCATATAATATAATATTGTCCATATTTAATGTCTTTTCCCCCTGAGTTGATGAGACCTTTTCATTATAGACGTGGACATGAAGGGTAGTGAATGCATATTTGGAGTCAGTGTAGATGCTGACTGGTATTCCTGCTGCAAGCTGGAGGCCTGAGCTGGGGCGAGGTGGTCAGCCTTCTGCGCTGAGGGCCCCGCTGGCAACGAGGTGGCTTCGATGACAGAGATTAGTCACTACTGCGTATCCCGCAAAACGCATTCCTTCCCTGACGAAACGACTGCCGTCTGTGAAGTACTCAACATTTGGCGGCCAGAGAAAACTCCGTCCATAACCTCCAAGCAGTCATGATCCAGGATCCTGGACCCATTGGCAGCAAGGTAGCTGGGTTTAGTCTTCACCCACTTCCAGCCAGATAAGTGGGTTTTCACACAGCAGGCTTTAGTATTTGACCGTTCGGCATTGGTCACCCAGTAATTTCTCCTGTGCTCCTTAAGAGTTCGGACTGAATGGGGAACTCAGACAGTGAGTTCTTGTCCTACGGTGAGTTTGTCCTCCTCAGCAACCAACACAGCCGTGGCCACGAGCGCCCATAGGCGGGGTGGCCAGCCTTGGGAAACAGTGTCCAGTTGTTTGCACAGATATGCCACTGGATGATGCCACGAACCCGACGTTTGGGTCAGCACTCCAACCACTGTCCCCATGCGCTCCTGCACGTACACAAAGAAAGGTTTTGTTATCTCTGGCAGTAGTAGGCCTGGAGCATTTGTGAGGGCCAAATGCTTTCATCGAAGGCCTTTTCTTGCATGTTTTCCCACAGCAAGGGCTCTCAAGCCTCCCCGTTTATGACCGCATAAGAGGCTTTGCTGTGAGGGAGAAATCTGGTATCCAGATTCAACAAAACCCTGCAGCCCCAAGGAACTCGCCCACCTGCTGTCAGGTCAGGTCGTGGGGGTGAGAATTGAGAAGACTGCTTGCTTTCTCTCCGGACCAAGCTTTCCGTCGCCCCTGTGACAAGTGAAAGCTGAGATATGTGGCCATTGCTTGACAGATCTGGGTCTTTTTTCTGAAGACCTTATACCCAGCTTCCCACAAGAAGGAGAGAAGGACATGAGTTCCCGTTCAGTAGCCTGTGAGCATGCTGCTAACGGAAGATGATGTAGTATCGCAGAAGTGCGCACCCATGCTAGTCCGCCGGGAACGCCTGTAAACCCAGAGCCCTGCGGTAGCTGCATGTCTGAGACAAAGGGCCTGTAGGCGGGGCACGACTGAAGGCAGCGCCAGTGCTGACCATGACGTCGATGGGTCGGACCCCCACCGTTATCCCAGCCATACCTCCAGGGGGCCTAATGGGATGGAGCCCCGTCTGTCCTGGCCTTCGTCATCTTACCCCAGGGCAGCCAGTCCCACCGTGTCCTCCTCATGAGGGTCAGCCCATCGCCATGCTGGTTGGTAATGGCTGTGGACTACGTTTCCCCTTTCCTTTTGCTGGGGGTGTGGGGGGTGCTCCTGGAACCTTCTGGACCCCTGGGGGCATCCGTTTTTCCAGAGATCTGCTTGGCAATAACGAGCACACTGATCTCTTCCCAAGGCACCCGCAGGACATCCTCGTGTAGCTCTGCTTGGATCTTTCCCGGACCTCTTCCCCAGCCCATCTCATTCAGTCTGGAGCAGTGGGACTGCTCGACAAGGCCTGCAGCAAGTGTCTCCACCTTCTCTCTCGTGCTCCCATCAGCCTCCCGCTGGGCCTCTTGGTCCCCATTTACGAAAACCTTTGTGGCCACTTCCAGGAGCTGGTTGGCATTCATCCCGGCAGACTTCTAATTTCTGTAAGATGTACCTAATTTTCCCCTGGGCCTGCCCAGCACAGGCGGCGTTGATCATTCATTGATTTGCAGGGGCTTCGGGGTCGAAAGGGGTGTAGAGGCAAAGACCTCACACCGTCGTTCACAGAATCGCCTGGGACTTTCCTCTGAACCCTGGAGAACTTGCAAGATTCTGCTCATATTCATGGCCTTTCCCTCCACTTCCTTCAGGCCGTTCGGTAGGGCCTCCTGGTCTCGCTCGAGGTGCTGGAAGCCTGGAACGTGTTTGTGGGTCAGCGTAATGGACTGCAGTAAGGTTCCCACAACCTGAGGCTTTTCAGGATAAGATGGAGCTTGTTTTTTCCAGTTCAGAGGTCAGTAGTTGTGAACGGCTGATACGTGAAAGTTCGCTGTCCTTGGACGTGGCCCTCCCGATCAGCCCATGGGTCTCCCGGAGAGGCATCTGCAGTGCGCCCGAGCACCAGGCAAACGAGGCTCCACCGGCATCATCCACACGCCTTTCTCGGGGGCGGGGGGTGGGGGGGGTGGTTAGACCCAGGGGAGCTAGGAGTTCCCGGAGCGGGGGTTGAAGGCCGCGTCTCTCCTGACTGCCTTTCCTCCTCCCGGGAGGGAGCCGAGGGTTCTGGAACAGGCACAGCGGGCAGCAGTGGGTACAGTCACGTGTACGGCAGGGGGTATCTCCTCAGGCTCAGCTGCCAATATGGGCTTTTGTGGGCCTGGTTTGCACTTGGAAACGGCCAACATCTTAGCTAGCGTAATTCCACTGTTTCCTTCTAAACGCTTCTTAACCATTCGCGTCAAGTGAGGACTGTGTTTTGCCGGCTACCAATGTGTGGGAACTGATCAGGGTGCCCTAGGTCTCCCGCAGTCACGTGGTACACACCGCTGATCACGTCTCTCCAAGTTTTACAGGGAGAGTTCACAGTGGGAAGCTGCCTGAGTCACCGGACTGGCCCTTCCCTGCGCACTAGCGGCCAAAGAGCTCAAAGCTGTCTCTAACCCTCTGGAAAGACTTCAAGTTAATGTTTTGCCAGGACACCAGAGTGGCAGAGGCCGCTTCACAGACCTGGGGACTTCCTGGAAAATCCCCTTACTTCTGCTTTTCAACTTCTCTTGCTAATTAAAGATACTAGAAAGGGGAACCACCCAGACCCTCTTCCTAAGAGTATAAATCCAACCAGCCTCCAGTATGCACTGCAGCTCTCTGCCCAGGGACTCCATCCCCTTTGCTTTCTGTCTCCTCCATTTTCTCTAATAAACTTATAAAACTGCATTCTAACGCTCGAGAATGCTTTCCTGCACCGCTCCTCGCCAGGCCCAGAGCCCCCGCATCACAAGGACCCCTCAGATGGCCACCCTGCTCCAAACGTGGGCCATTCCAGGTCACAGAGGGGCCTCAGTCTGCCTGGGGTCAACTTGACTCCATCATGCCCAGAAAACCCCTTTTGACATTTTTGGTCATACACTCTCAGGGTGTGGGCTTGCTGTGACTTCCACGCATTTCCTCCCCCTGACAAACAGCAAGACAGAAATGAAAAGGGGCTGTAGGGGAGAGGTAAGGGATCCTGTCTCCCGACATGCAGGGAAGAAACAGACTCACCCCTTCTTGGTGACCTGGATGCGGTCCCAGCCAGGAACCGCACCTGCCCAGGGTCCGCACTTGCTCGGTAGCCAGGCTGCGACTCTGTCACACATCCACACCCGTCCCACCCAGTCCCAAAGACCTGAGTCAGTTTCGCCTCCTTCTGGGAGTACTCGGGTGACTCTGGATGGGCCTCAGGCTCTGCCTCCTCAGGGCAGGCCCACTTAAGGAGCTCGGTTCTTACCAGTCTGACGGGCCTGCTCTCCACGCTGGTTCCTGAGCCTTTCCCGGTTGCTCTGTGCAGCTGAGGTCCACGCCCTGACACGCTGGGGGTGCGACGCCCCCGTCGGAACAAAGGGTCTGGCGCCAGGCCGGGGCGGCTCTGCCAGCAATCCGAGGGGCGAACTGGTGACCAGGAGGTGAAAACACCGTCTCCGTTTCCGGGCCGTGCAGCAGAGATGTTGCCGGTGCCTGTCTTAACAAGGAAACGGGGCACCAACACCTTAGCCAAGGCCTCATCGGATTTGCACCCAAAGGCTGAGCCCGAGCGTGCTGAGGCTCCATCTTTCATACCTTCCAGCTGGTGCGGCACAACTCTTCCATATGCTGTGGTAGAAGACCTTTTCCCTGACCCCAAGGCAAAAGTTAGTCTGCCAGGAATTTCCCAGGGTTCTACGGAGACTGCAGCTGCGTCCTGTTCTCGTGACCAAGGACCAGCAAGCATCGCCTCCCCACTCTGCAGCTGCGCATAACTGATGAGTTGCCAGTAGAAACCACTGGTCCCCAGGGAGATGAATCTTTACCTGAGTGTAAAAGGAGGTCCCATAGCCCCCTGTGGCTCAGCTTTGGGTAACAATACCCCTGGGCTGCACCAGTGCGTGTGATAAAGTGCCATTTTCTCTCCCTTTGACTGACTGCCTGGCTGTCAGTCTTCTCGCCGTTGGAGGCTCTGCCATAACGGGGTTACAAAGGGCTCCATCGGTTACGGTGCCTGTGGAATGGGTCAAGTCCCTCCTCCCTGCCGCGGCACTGCTGCACATTTTCAAAGTCCTCCTATCACGCACCTGCTCCAGCCCGGCCTGGACGCAGTTTTCCGACGGGCTGGGGCTCCAGGGGCACTCGCCCTGAGGGGTGCTGGACGCCCCACCCCAGACCTTCCTGCCACTAAGGCGACTTGGGCTTTCCCCTCTCAGGGCGTGTGCTGATTAGAGCACACGGACTGGAAGCAGAACAGACCAAAAGACTGTCAGTGCCGGCTGTCGAGGGGACGAGGGAAGCACAGGGCAGGTGCAGACCTTCCTAGACTCAGGTTTGCCTCCCGCTGCAAATAAACCTGATTGAAAGTTTTCTCTCCGGCGACCGTTTCTTCCTGGCAGGTGCCGACGGCATCCAAATTCTTTCAGGCAGTTAAGGGAGAGGTTTAACAATAACAGCAAAAAAAAATTCTGAATCTGCTGGGCCTTGGTGGCTCTTGGCTCAAATGATCACAGGCCGAAAGCACATTTGGGGAAGGCTTCTGAACCCCTTCAAAGACGTCGTGCCGACTCCCACCGGGATGAATCGTGTCCCAGTCAGCACGAAAGGGAGGATGGCAGATCCCAGGTCTCTACCCACGACCCCTGGCCCAGAGGTACTACTGTTACCTTCTGTGACACCAAACGAGACACTGGTCTGCTCAGGTGTCTCTGTCCTCCCCCACCTGACCATGACCTCTGAGGAATGAGACCACTGCCAGCTGCAGGAGCCAAGTGCCAGCACCTGCCAGCCAGTCCCCCGTTTCTCGGAGGCGCTTCATGAGCCGGATGAAGGAACAAAGGAACGCTAGGTGTGACCAGTAAGAGAAAAGCCCACACTCACTAACAATGTCTGGAGAACTTACATGGCAGTCAGTTCTGAGGTAGCTGGTACACATGCGTGCCCATATTTTGAGCTGAAGCTGAGAAAGGGGGCCTGGGGTGTGGGTCAGAGAAGAGGTCACCAGGAGGCAAGGAGGAATGAGTCATCTTTACTGCGAAAGTAAAGGTAAGTAGCTCTCCTCTCCAGGTTCTTCCTGAGAATAGAGACAAAAGGCCAATTCTGGATTAGGAGAGGGGTGGAGGCCAAGGAGTGGCAGGCAGTTTCCCAGATTAAGTGGGTTCAAGAGCTCCCTTTCCTGGGGGCTGTCGTGCAGAGTCCGCAGCTCCTCTGGCGGGCATCCTGGGAGCCAATTCTGGAGATAGGGGCCCTGTTTCAACCCGCCCACCGCCTCTCAGCTAACAGCTCACCCTTCTTGCTCATTTAAGACTTAAGAGACTTGGTGAAGACCTTTAACACTTTGTATGAAAACGAACTTCTAACCTTCGTTTTTGGACATCCAGCCCACTTCTACAGCCATGGGTCCAGCTTTTCCTGCTCCAAAAGGAAAGGTTGCTTCTGTGCGTAGATTCTTGTCTTGTGTTTCTAAAGTCTCATTGTCATACTCATTACCTGTAGCACGTAGTTTTTTCACAGGTGACCCATTAGCCCAAGAAAACAAAATAAACATTTTTTAAAGGTGAATCAATTTTCTATTATTTTTTTTCCTTAGGTTATATAAGTGTCTGGTCAAAAGGAAAGAATAACACCAGATACGGTGTCAGCATGGACGCCCGCGATAAGACCTGAGATACTCTCCACGGAGACGGGACGTCATGCCTCTACCCTCACTGTCGCAGGCGTCTACCAGCGGACCTGGCCTGCTGCTCCCTTCACCTGCTGACGGCAGCAGCACATGACATTTCATAGTTAACAAGTCCCTGTGGCAAGTGTGGGCTGATCTTGACATCTAGACGACACAGAGGCAGCATTTTTAAACAGTAAAGGCTGGGCCAGCCACAGATCCCTTTTCATTCCTCCCACAAAAAAAGCACATATTGAAACGTGTCAATGAGGAGAACTGGATCCTGAGAAGAACCAGCCAGTACGGTGCCAGGCGCCACCTGATGAGAGTCCCCTCCTGTTGCCCTGTGACAATGGACCCTGACACCCGGAGTTACCTGAGTGACGCATGAAGCAACAGAGAAGGTTTCTCCACGTAACAGTAAGGATTTATTTCAAAATCCTGTCCGTCCAGGCGCCTCGACGGCCTAGCGGATACGGCCACTAGACAGAGTTCACGTACATCCCGAGGACTGGGGGCCAGGGAGCAGCCAGGATGAACAACTAAATAGATAAATAAGTGCTTTTCCTCTGCCCTCTTCCTGACTGCCAGCCTGTCTGCCTTCATTCCTGCTGCACCTTTCCAGATGAACAGGTGGGAAACAATGTTAGCCTGGGAGGAGGAACGGGGACCCCAGGTCAACTGGTGTGGCAGGGCTGAGACCACACCGGCGTGAAAGGCGCCGGACGGCACGGGCCGGGGCGCCCCGGGCGGGAGGGCGAGCACGGGGTTGGCGGGCGCGAGGGCCTTCACCCAGGGTCCCGGGAGGTAAAAGGCCGGAGTGGCCTGTGTGGAGGCAGGACTGCACTTAGCTGTGGGCAGGGGAGAGTCGTGGTTCAGAGGCAGCGAAGCCAGAGGAGGACTAGTCTGTGGAGGGCAGGGGAGGGAGGAGGTGGCCTGGCCTCCCGTCTGTGCAGGGGGCGCTGGCTTGCTCAGTGCCGGCACCTGGGACGCAGCAGCCCCTGTGAGGAAGCCTCTGTGAACCCGACTCAAGGGAAGGCCTCTCCCCTGCAGATGGCACAGGTGATGGGGGTCCACGGGCGCCCCGCCCACCCTGGGGCAGGAACGCAGGTGGCGGCCACAGGGCACTTTGGCGGTTTACCTTTCACCAGGCGAGAGGGTGAGAGGTGTGGACATTGGTCCTAAGGCAACCAGTGCAGAACTGGAGAAAATCCAGGTGCAAAGGTTATTGATGACACTTTGCAGGTTACTGCTTCCTCCTGACCAGTCTCAGCCAGCCAGGAGATTAAGTGGCTCTCCCTGCAGACGTCAGGAAATGGGACTGGCTTTTGTATTCGTGGGAGTGATGCGTGCCCCCCACACACACACACACACACACTGACTGGACAGAGGAAAACCATTTCCCCTCTGCCTCTCTCGGCTCTGGGCTGAGGCCCCCCTGACAGAGGATGAAGAGCACACAGCTCGAGCGAGTCGGGATAGCCCCGGAGAACTGAGCCGGCTCCGGTGGAGGGAGGCCGGCCACAGGAGGCTCAGCCAGGCGGGGTTTGAGCTAGGATCTCAGGCTCCGAGAGGAAGCGCCCTCACAGACGGAGCTTTCCCGGACACCTGCAGACCAGGCCTTCCTGGGACCCTCTCCCACAGGGAACGTCCCCTGGAGAAAGTCAAAACAGCAGGACTGATTCTGTGAAAAGACCTTGTAAGAATGCAGTAATTTAAATAAGTAGGTGCCCCCAGGTGCTGAAGAAAAGCCAGGAAAGAGGGCTTTCGAACCCTCCCTGGGGCGCTGGAAGCTGGCACCTGTGGATGGCTGGCTGCCTCGCCACTGGGGCCCAGGACCTGAGCACGAGCAGGCGTCCGTTGTTTAAAGCCCGCCGGACGCTCAAGGAGGGCGGTCTGCACGGTGGATCTGACTTCTGCCAGGTTCCATCTTCATACTTAGCTGGACAGTTCACCACGTCAGGAATCTTTAGACCAGTTATCAAATTCCCGAACACGAGGGCAATTTCTACGGTGTCCACAGCTTCTGCTGCATCTGCAGTTTCTCAGGAAAAAAAGATTCAAAGTGATGCTGGTGACAAAGAGAGATGCTCCAGACAGCTGCAGTTAGAGAACCCCAGCCCCCAGCTCGAGGGGTGGGGGGCCCAGGAGGTGCGGCTAATTGAAGTCTGGCCTTGCTGGAAGCTGAGGTCTCTGCATATGACAAGACCTGCCGGCCCCAGGGAAGGTGGCTTTCCCGCATTACTATCTTCACTCTTTTCTTTTGCTAACAACCTCACTCTACCCTCCTCTGACTTTCAAATCCTTCCATTCTGGAAGACGAAAGACCATTAGAGCGTTTCCGCTTGATGGAATGCTGCCTGAATCTGGAAGCTCAACAAGGCCAGAGAGGGCTCCTCTTATAAGCAGTGTTTAAGGTGCATTCTGCTCCTTCAGGAGAGACACACAGGACACTGGAGGGACATTAGGTCAACTGTTCCTTGTTTATAGCCAGTGAGATCTCACTTTGTTCTTGTTTTCTTCTACTTCCTGATTTTATGTATTGTTTGAACTTTGTATTTGCTATCAAACATTTATTTATGTATTTTTTTCAAAACCAATGCAACTCTTTTTACAAGGCAGAAACCCTGAAATCACACGCTCCGTCCAGAACTGTCGTGGGCCGCGTGGTGAGAGGCCGAAGAAAGTTGTGGGCAAGTCAGGGACTGCACCTCATCTTCCCTGGAGCTTAGCTCAGCGAGGAGAATGCCAGGAACAGTTGCCACAGACTTCCAAGGGTAGCCAAGACTCAAAAAATTAAAAAACAAAGGGTACTATTTTAAAACTTAACCTGTTCCAGGAATGGCAACAGGGTTCTTACTGGAAGGAAGATCTTTTTTGATTATGCCAAGGTAAGGCCCTCCCTGAGGCTAGGGGAAGAGACCAGCCTGTGCGCCCAGGTCCAAAACAGACCACGTCTCTCAGAGCTGACCCTGGGCGCCCCTGCCCTCTCCTAACCCTGCCCTTCCCTGCATCAAAGAAGCACCCCACCCGGCCTCCACCCCAGCCCTAATCTAAGGTCATCGTGCCTCTATTCCCTGGAAGAAAGTGCGAAGGAAGCTAGACCTGCCTTTACTTTCAGGGTGAAAATGAGTCCCCTCCACAGCTGCAGGTGGAGACCCTCCTCCCTCCGCCACAGCCCAGGACCGCTTTCCTAGACCTCAGCACTGGATCAGTGACCTCAGAATTTACCCTCACATGAGGTCTTTATACATCTCATTAAATTGGGGCTTTTTAAGAAGAAAAAGAAAAAACCTAAATTGGGGCTTTTCTCTTACTCACCGTGCCTAATGTTCATTTGTTCATCCGGCCTGCAGAGAAACTCAGAGGCCCGAGGAGGCTTCTCCCTCACAGCAGAGAAGAGGTGGGCCAGGGCGGAGGGCCAGTGGGGTACGCCTGAGGTCCGGCAGGGAACCCTGGGAAGGCGCCCGGCCTGGGCCCTTCACTGCGGGTCGGCCCATCTTCTGAACGTGAGTTTGTTCGCCCGATGCTCACGGTCCTAACACCGTGACCCGTGACTGCAGTCTGTGCCAGAGAGAAAGCACTGCCGCAGCGCCAGCCCGGGGGCAGGAGCGGCTGGCCACACGTCTGCCGGCCCTTTGGGTGTCGGTGAGACTTAAGGGGCCAGTCCCAGCGAACTGTCCGGGACCCTCGCTCCTGAAGATGCGCGTTCTCAGAACCGTGGTTTCCAGGCCATGGCTTCGCTGCTGGCCCGAAGCCCCCGGGAGGGGCGGCGGCGTGCCAGGCAGGACGCTGGAATTGCTGTGTCTGCCGGCTCTGCCCTGCTAGAGGGGGCGTGTGGAAGGGGACAGAATAACGGGACGCTGCCAACCTGCAGTCTGCTCGGTGGTTCTATAGGCTTGGAAATCGGCGGGGAAGGGGACCCCGTGCCCTTGCTGGTCTAGAAACTGCTTAAATTGTGGGAGGATGCAGGGCCCCGAAGCAGCGTTCTGTTGCCTTTGGAGACCAAGCCCTGCCAGGTCAATAAGACCAAGGGGGACCTTGGATGCCCTGAGCCACACACAACAGACCCTTTCCTGAGCACTAGAGGCCAAAGCTTATCTCCTTAACCCTCTGGAGAGACCCTTGTAATCTTCAGCCTAATGTTTTCCCCATGACAGCTAGGAGCCCGGCCACCAGCACGCCCGAGGCCCGCTTCACAGACCTGGAGAACTTCCTGGAAAATGCCCCACTTTTCTGCTTTCCAACTTCCGAATGACCTCTATTCTCTGGCTAATTGCAGACACTGGAGGGGGGTCCACCCAGAAGACCCCTCCCAGGAGTATAAATCCTGCCAGCCTCCAGCCTGCAGGGCAGCCCCCTGCCCAGGATACTTCTCCTGCTTGCTTTCTGTCTCCTCCGTTTTCTCTAAGAAGCTTATAAAACTGCGCTCTCATGCTCAACAATGCCTTCCTGAACCGTCGGCCGGGGACCCCAGACCCTCCACATCAGTCCCAAACCTTTAAAGACGACCTTGTACTGAGTGGCTGGGTACTGTGTGCAGGGCTGCTGTGCTGGCCCTGAGACAGAGTTCACACTGCAGGGACCCGCCCTCAGCACAGAAACAACCCAGGGTTAGAAGTGTTTGTTTTTAAGTGAAAGGTGCGGGTAGGAATGAAGGTGAGCCGGCAGGCAGGAGAAGCCAAGTGGAAGCATTTTATTTGGCTGTTCATCTTGGTGGCGTCCCCTCATGCCTCTGGACACGGCACAAACCCCGGTGCTGGGAATGTTCACGACGGCGCCCCGTCAGGGGCAGAGGGCCACCCGCTGCTCCAGAGCAAACCAAAACTCTCCAAGCCGCACCCTGTGACTCAGGGCTTAAGCCTGACCCCGGGGTGCTGTCCACACAGCCCAAGGACCTGGGATCACTAAAGTAAACTAAAGTGAAGTTTTAAGTAAATGAAGTGCTTCGCCTGCTGGCCTTCCCCTTTAGAACAAACAAAGCAAAACAACCTGATCCAGGCTAGGTCTGCAGAAGTCAAGGAAAAGTGAAAACAACCTGTACCCGGGAGGGGCGAGCTCTAGACACTGGAGGCCCAAGGAGCCGGTGGTGGGAAGAGGAGAGAGTGAAACGCTGGCTGTGGAAGACATGATGATGGGAGTTTAGCTGCAAACACCCACCAGACATTGTCACCAGTTTCTGGGCACCCAAAAGCCCGTGAAAGCCACCAGCCCAGGTCTGAGCTCATACATTCCCTTGGCAAGAAAGAGGGACTTTCCTGAGGCTGGGAGCCGGGCTAGGCCCGCAATGTGCCAAGGACACAGTATTAATTAAAGTGACTTGAGGGACAGTTGACACAGAAACAGTGCATGGACCTTCTCTGCCTCCTGGGAGCAGGACCTGAGTCTCCAGGTGACCGGCCCTGGAGGTGAAAAACGTTGCATCCAGTGTGTGGAGAAGAGATTTCTGGAAGAGACTGCTTAAGGCACAGCTGGTGGAGGGGCGGTTGGTCCGCTGCCTCCAGCTGGGAGAGAACAGTCCACACACATCCAAGGACCCAGCTGAATACCCAGGACCAGGGTGAAAACCAGGTGAACGGCTAAATAAAATGCTTCTTCCTCCTCTGTCTCCTGCCCAGCTCTGCTCGCCTTCATTCCTGCCGCACCTTCCCTCTGAAAGCACAAGCCACGGGCGCAGCGGTGGCGAGAGACTGGCTGTCAGGCCTCTCGGGGGACAGAGGTCGCACACCCCGGGTTCCCGTCTGGGTCCAGGGCAAACGATAGTGTGAGCAAACAAAATGGAAATAAAATGGCTCTTAAAAAAAAAGGCTGCTTAATATCATTTAATGTCATCAAGGAAAAACCCTCCTTGGTATTGTTTAAAAGAAAAATAAAAGAGGTCCAAAATGGAGTCACTTATGTGAAGACCTGTGGAGACTTAATACTCAACTTAACTCTGTTTCACTCTCTTCAAAAGATCTTCTGGGGCCAAGGGGACTGGGGGCATAATTGAAGACATGGAATCTGGGTCTGAGGAAAATGGAAGTTTAAAAAAAATTTCTTTATTAGACAAACAAAAGGCAACAAGAAAGGAAGAGGAAAAAGAGACAATTAGAACTAAATCCCCCAGCCCCACCCCCGCGGTGACCTCAGGCTGTGTCAGCCTCTCTCATCTTTTCCCGTCAGCTGAGGGCAGTTTCCGGGAACCCAGGTGTAGCTGAGATCATCCTGGCTGACTCTCTCCTCCTGGCTCGCCTCGCTCCGCAGGTGACGCTCGGGTCCCCTCCATCACCCGGTGTGCTCCGTGGTGCGAGACCACCCGCCCTTCTTCGCCCTCGTGTGCCCGCGCGTGGCCTGGTAGCGGTGCTGCAGGAAACACGGTGCAGGCGTCTTTCGAGATAACATCTTCATGTTCTTTGCACGGGTATCGAGAACTAAGACTGTGCGTCATGTGGCATCTGAAGTTTTAATTTTCTTAGACTCGCCGCAGTTTCCGAAGCAGCGGTGTCTGTCCCACCGCGCACAGGCAGCCGCCACTCTCCTCTCTGTCCACCCTCCAGGGCGGGTGCCATCCCGGCCACTGTCCTTCCAGTCCCCACGTGAGGGTCCACAAGTGAGGGTCCGCACCTGAGGGTCCATGCCTGAGGTTCCGCGCCCGAGGGTCCGCGCCTGAGGGTCCGCGCCTGAGGGTCCGCACTTGAGGGTTCTCTCCTGAGGGTCTGCAAGTCAGGGTCCGTGCCTGAGGGTCCGCACCTGACGGCCTGCGCAGGACAACCCCGCTCCCTAACATGAGGGGCTCTGCTGAAATTTGCGTTCTTTCCCACCTTTTTCTCCAGATAAGACCCTCTGCCTCTGGCAACGGTCCCGTGGCACCGCCTGCGCGCGCGGACGGGTGCTGCCCGTCCCTGGGTGCTGGAGCAAAGGCAGCTGGGGCTTTGAGAATGACTGCGTGTTTGTCATTTAACTATATCAGCAAGGAGAACAGAGAAGTGTTCATGATAAAGGCTGGTAGCCTTCGCTGGTGACAAGAAGGAAGGAGCTCTTGGAGGTGTTTGCGTCGGAACCACGACAGCTGGCGCAGCGAGCTGTCCCCTCGCACCCGAGAGACTGGCTGTTCTCCAGAAGTCTGGGAAGGACAAATGCCGGCGAGCATGTGGAGAAGAGGGGACACTGTCACACTGTGGGTGGGAGTGCAAAGGGGTGCGGCCCCTGTGGAGAACACTGTGGAGACTCCTCAGAAAGGTGAAGAGGGAAATCCCATGGGATCCCGTCATCTGGGTGTTCACCCAAAATATGCAAAACACTCATCTGCGGAGACCTATACGCTCCCAGGTTCACTGCGCCCGTTTCACAACAGCTGAGGCTGGAAACTACCCGAGTGCCCAACATCCGATGATGGGCCCAGAAGATGCGGTTCATATAGACAATGAAATACTCCCCAGTCCTAGGAAGAGATGAAACCCTGTCATGTGAATCAACATGGATGGAGCTAGAAGGGATGATGCTGAATGAAACAAGTCGAAAGGAGAAACGTAGAGACCAGATGAGCTCACTCGCAGGTGCACTGTGAACAGACAAAACAAAGGAGCAGAGGAAACAAAACCAACCCTTGGACACCTGCAGCAGGACCGTGGCCAGCAGCCGGGAGTGGGACGGGGGACGGGTGGGGTGCAGGGTGGTACGTGGTGTGGGGGCCCCTGGACAGTGGTGAAGGACGCTTGGTGATCTGGTGGAGGGCGGATGTGTTGACATATATCTGCACATACGAGGTTAATTTGCAAAATAAAGTTACTGCAATAAAATACTAAAAACTTTAAATAAATCCAATCAATTCATTAGCTTAAAAAACAGAGCTGGAAGGTTGTTGAGAACCAGGCCCCAGGTCCCTCCAGGGCCAGGCACCTGGGGAGGAGGAGCCGGAACCAGGAATCCAGGATGAAAGCTCCTCCCTCACTGCGCAACTGCCTTGCACCTGATTTGCATGTTTGTGCTCCAATCAGAACTCTGACTTCCAGCCTAATTTGCATACTGGGCCATCCCTTGGAGCCACATCTGACCCTACTTTGCATAGCGGCGGGGAGACCCATCCCTCCTTTTCTCTGTGGACCGGTGTGGTCCCGGCTAGGCCACCCCGCGGCGGCGGAGACCACCCGAGGCCTCCTAGAGTCTGGGACACGCTTCTGTTTGCCCCAGCCAGGTCTGGTCCATCCGGGGACAATGCAGGGATCATTGTGATGTCAGGAGACAGGTAGCTGCCTGAGATCACAGAGGGTGCTGTGCGGACCCAGGTCACAGCAGAAAAATTTGCCGGCACAGACGGGAGGAGACCTGAGAGGGTGACGTGGGAAGGCTGGGTGTCTGTCTGGTTTGCGTGTTGCCTGGAAGGTATTTGGGCAGATTTTGAATCATATTTTGCGGACACAAAAGGAATAGGAGGTGCTGGAGAAACAGCGTGTGCCAGGACTCATTCTCGGAGGCCGAGGGACCAAGTCAAAGGTGCAGGAGTGACTGCAGATGAGGGTGCCGCCCTGCCCTCAAAGGGACTGAAGGCGGAGGCTGAGCAGACCACAGGGGACTCCCACCAGCAGGAGCCAGCGGAGGAGGCCATCCAGTGGGCGAGGGGACAATCGTGAGGAAGGCTGGGGACTGGCGACACAGCCACCAGGTGTGAATGTCAGGCGGGGGGAGGAAAGGTGTCTGACCCCCGGAGAACACTGGAGCCCTCACAGGCCGAGCAGGCACAGGCAGAGGACAGCAGCACCTGGGTGCTGGGCTCTGACCCTAGGAGCAGGGCTGGAGGGAGGGGCAACGAAAGATGGAGAAAGACGAGATTAAGACAGTGAAGGCGGTGTCGGAGGGTGAGCAGCTTTCTGAGGACTGTCTCGGTGATGCATATTTATTGTATTTATTGTCGGTACACAAGGAAATGTTCTGTAAATCAACTGTTCTTACAATCATTGTTTACATAGCCGAGGTCACACCCGACAGGCCTTAGCGGTCTGTCTGACTTTTAACTTCCTCCCAGATCTCAGCAGGTCGCCAGAAACCCCTGGCCAAGGTTTTCTCACTGGGGGCACCTGGCGTTCCAGTTTCACTGCCAAAGGCATTGACTGTCTAAACCAAGCTTTTCCCTTACTGTTCCCCACACCTGGGAGCAGTGGCCATGCTGCCAGGACGCGGGGCTTTTCCACAATGTGTCCCCATCCCCAGAGCACCCCATAAAGTCCATGCTGACAACCTGTGACTGCAGTCACCTATGGGCCAGCGTCCTGGTCTGTAAAATGGGGACCGTGGTGGCTTCTGTGCCTTGGATGGCGTTGGGAGGATAAGACCCCAGGTAAGGAGGTCATGAAAACTCTCCTGTTAACAGAGAGATGGGATGTTTTCTACACATATCACGTCTCTAACAGAAAAACACTTTCAAGCCTCAGGAATGTCAGTCACGGCCCTCAGGGCACCAGGATGCATGTCCTCATCCAAGGTGACATCCAACACCGGGCACCCCCCAGCTGCCCCAGGGCCTCCGTCCTGGCTGCGCGTCCCCTCTTAGAAACCCCGGCGCCCAAACGCTCTGCTACGCGGAAGGGCTGTAGGTGGGGCTGGGCCTGCCCAGCTTTCTGCGCGCCAAGCGGGGAAGGAGCGCCTGCCAGCTCCAGGGCGCCCTGCTGAGATGCTGGGCCCTGGGCAGCAGCCCCAGTTCCTGCCCCAGGGTGCCGTGTGCATTTAGGAAGGGCAGGGAAGAGCAGATGCCCTGCTCCGCTCTGGGCCAGCCCCGCCCTCAGCGCTGCGTGCCGGGGTCGACGTGAGTGCCACCACGTTCGCGGGCGACAGAGACACACGCTCCGGCACATGCATCCGGCACGCACACGCAGCACACACGCACTCACACCCGGTACGCGCGGAAATGTGCGAAGTCGCGGGAAGGAGCTGACATAAATGTGCGTGTACACATGTGGAAAGGAAACGTGGCAAATGTTAGTACTCGGTCGGTCTAAATGAAAAGCATGAAATACTCTGGGGCCCTGGTGCAGCGCTGATTGGGTGCCGGCCACAGAGAACCCAAGGACCTGGGTTTGAGTCCCGGTGGTGGGTGGGGCGGTAAACAACCAAGATGAGCAACTGAATAAAACAGAAGCTGCTTCCTGCTCTCCCGGCCTGCTCGCCTCCATTCCCGCTGCTGCTTTCCTGTAGAATCCGAAAGGGAGCAGCCGTGTGAGCCCTGAGCTGGCTCGCACTCGCAGGCCGTCGGCTCTGGCTCGGGACTCGGGCGCGACTGGCCGCTGGACACTGCCAGGGCGCCGCAGCGAGCCCCTGTGCGAAGAGGAAGCGGGCACGAACCGGCGGGCCACAGGCAGCAGGAACAGAAAGTCAGAGGACACGTCTGGCCAGTGTGCGCTTCCTCGTTATTTTTGCTGAGCTCCTGGAAGGCAGGTGACAGTCTGTTCCTAAGCGTTTTCACCTCGACTGCCAAGAGCACGGACAGAAGCTCACGCCGCAGGTGAGACACTCACTCGGCAGCACCGGCCGACGTGTGACCCATCGTAGCGCCCGTCCCGTTGCCGTGACAGCGTCCCTCCTGTGTTTCACACACGGGACACAGTCCGTGCTCCTCATCTGGTGTGTCCTGTCTTTGATGCGGAGGAGGCTGAGCGAGACACACTGTTGAGACGCTGGGTCTGGCCAGAAAGAATCGTGGAGGAGCCGTCTGGTCAGGAGCACACAGCAACTCTCTATTAAAAGCAGAAACAGAGAGTTTAAGAGCCCCACGCGGGGCAAGTTCCACCCAGGGAGTGCACGTGTGTGCTGTGCCCGCCCCCTCAGGCCAGACGGATTCCTGAGCGCACCCGAGGGGCGGGGGCTTCTCCCTTTGTGGGTGTGTCCAGGTTCCCTGGCAGGAATACCTAGGGGTGTGTCCTAGACCCAAGTGGCTAAGGTGGGGTCCTTGCTCCTAGAAGTCTCAGGCTTGCCAGGTAGTTAGTTTTCTGCTCACACCTCTGCCCTGTAGATTTTAAGCTATGCTGTCCCTGCATCATTTTCATGCCAGACTCCATCTCCTGTCTTGCCCTCCTGGACTTGTGATAGCCCAGAGGGTGGACTTGTCTCCATCCTGCCCATGGAGTCGGGCTAATTGTCCACAAGTACAGCCTGCGGGCTTGTCACCGGCTTCCTGTGTCATACACACAGGTTCTGCCTCAGCAGACTGGTCCGATTGCAAAGGTTCAAGCTGGTCCCGTCAAGGCCAGCAGAAAGGACAGTCCCGCACTGAGTCCACGTCAGCAAGGCTGTTGATCGAAAAAGATGGAGCTTTGTCTCTGCAATCTCAAAACGAGAAAGGAAGCTACGTGTCGGGCTGGACGGAGACGGAAAGAGGGATTGATGGAAGTCGACCTCTGTTGCTGGGTGGAGAGCTGGTCTATTTCTGCTGGCTTCCTTCCATGCTTTGAATTTTCTAGATCTCTTATGATGAACACGTATTGCTTTTTGCAGTGCGGAGGGAAAGGCCCGAGCAGAGGAGGAGAAGGATGAACCCCTGCTCGGTCGTTGGGGTCAGGCTCCAGGTGTGAGGGATCCAGGCCAGGGCCGCAGCAGCCCTCCTTCCCTCGGCCGTCAGCTCAGGTGGCCCTTGGCCACAACGGGGCTGCTCCCTCTGCTTCCCCACGTCCCCGGGCGAGGGGCCGGCTGTCCTGCTCACGGGTGTTCCACCCGCAGCTCTGCCTGGAGGCTCAGAAGCCCCCGGTGGGCTCTGGAGGCGCGTGGCCTGGGGCACGCAGATGGACCACTGGAGAGGGTGCAGGGCCGGCACCCCAGGGTGCGCCCACTTAGCCGGGACCGCTGAAAGGGCGGCCAGCGCTCTGCTCCGAGTAGGGTCCCCAGCATGGACGGGGCTGTGGGACGCTGACGGGCCTCAGGGGACATGTCTGTGGAGGCAGGTCCCAGAGGCGGGCTGGGGGCGGGCAGTCACACTGGCCTCAGACAGTCCCAGGTGAAGGCGAGGCCTGGGCACCTGGTGGGACAGAGGGGAGAGTGGGGTGCAGCTCACAGACATTGCGGGGGCTCTTCCCGCTGGCTGGGTGGCCGCCGCTGACTCCAGCTCATCTCAGGTTCAGGACCCAGGAGGCACCGCCCAGACCACGGCCTCTGCCTGCTGACACCCCTGGAAGGAGAGGCCCCTGTCTGTTCCCGGAGTGTCACATGGGGTTGGGGGGAATAGCAGGCAGACAGATGGGGGCTTCCCTCTGAAGGTTTAAAGACCTTCAGAGGCCCCGCTTCTTGGCTGCAGTCTCCGCAGGGCTCTGCCAGTCAGGCCCCAAAATCCTGGGATCCCCATGCAGGTGAGCGCATCGGGGGGCTGCTCACCCCTCATTTAGCTGATGACATTTGGCCATGACCTAGGCCTTGACATTTCTAGGAAATGCTCAGGGGTTAAGCCTATGTCTGGGGCACGGTCCACAAACAACCGCGATGTTGGGAGGAGGGACTTCCCTGTCCCTGGTAGCTGCTGTCTTGGGGTTTTGTCAGAACTAACCAACAGAGACAGACTCACGAGAGGAAAGACAGCTCTTGTCCTGGCGTGCTCAGCATACGTGACTCAGGTCGTGGTGAGGACGGGTCTTCTCTAACATTTGACGGGAAGGGGCTGGGCAAGGCTGCTCCACGGGTGCTGCTCTGGAGGAGGACTGTTGGGTGACCTCTGCTGCTGGTCCAGAGGGGGCTTGGTGACAGCTAAGTGGGGAGGTCCGGCCTTCAGGCCGAGGAGGGGCGTCCCACTCTCTTCACAGCGCTGCCCCGGGACCCCCCTGCATGGCCCGTGTCACTCTCAGCCACGCACTGACAGTCCCTTCCAAGGGCTGCCATCAGCAGTGACCACTGAGGGGCTCCTGTTGAAAAAGAAAATAGCAGGTGCGCCCTGGTGGTGAAGTGTCTGGGTCAGTGTTGTCCTAGGGAGCAGGCCACACACCCCTGGGCTCGAGTCCTGGTCCAGGCGGAACAGCCAGTGTGAACGACTAAACAAAATAAGATGCTTCTTCCTCCCCTCTTCCTGCTGCACCCTTTCTTTAAAAAAGGAGAAACAACCGAACCCACAAGGAGTCTTTGGTGCCAGGCCCCACGGAGGGAGGCGCCCCGCCTGGCCCACAGCAGCGCTGGTCTCTCCAGGGTCGGAGTTAAAACCACGCAACCTGGAAGCTCCTGGCCGCCACGTGAGGTCACCTGCGGTGGGACCCTCAGCCTGCCCTGCAGGGAGGTGGCTTTGCCTGAAACGACCCTTTGATAACCTTGTCCCTCCCTCTTCCTTCCACTTTGTACAACGTGGACCCTCTTTGCTACCTGGGACTCGCCCACCTGTGAATCACTGGCAAGCCCACGAGATCCCATGCTCGGCGAGGTGCGTCTTGTTTCCTTAACCCTTCAAATGAGGGAGACGTGTTCTCACGCCGCTGTCGGCAGTGAACGGGTTCAGTCCGTCTGCAGGTGTGAGACGCCTCTGTCACCCTGACTTCGGGGCTGCCTCCGGCTGCTGCCTGGCGTGTCCCCATGGTCTGACCTCCCGTGTGTCCCCTAATGAGGCCCCCTGGTGCCGCGCTCTCTAATGACATGTCCTTTGGCTTTGCCCCTTCCCAGCACCCAGCTCCTAGCACCTCTGGGGTTTCCCAAGTGATAAAGGGGCAAGGTTGTCCTTCTGCATTTCTGACAAACGTCTCTCACCCACACTTGGGTCGGTGGTAAAGATGAATCTGGGGCACACCAAGTGTGGGACCCCAAGTGAATCTGCTGCCTAGTGGGTAGGTTCTCTGGCCGGGGGCGTCCACAGACATCCTGAGGACCACGTTCAAGCCTCAGGACTGGGAGGAACAACCAAGATGCACAACTAAATAAAATAAATTCTGCTTCTACCTCGCTACCTGCCTGCCTGCTCGCCTTCCTTCCGGCTGCACTTGTCCTTTAAAAACAAAAAAGATGAATTTGGGAGGCTCCTAAGGATGGGGCTGCTTGCAAAGGACCCGACTTTCCCGACCTCTGGAGAGGGAGGGGCTGCTGGTGGCCTTCGGTCACCAGTGGTCATACGGTCATCAGTCGTAATGCCCTCAAAGCCGACAGAAGGGTTCGGATCCGGGCTGGTGACCAGGTGGGGGTGCCAGGAGGGGACTCCCCTGTACAGGGGGTGGCCCCTTCCAGCCCGCACCTTCCCAGGCGGCTCTGCCCCGGCTCTTCCCGGAGCCCCCTTCTGTGAAGCGGTGACAGGAAGTGAAGCGCCGTGGGCACAGAGCCCGAGGAGGGTGTGGCGTCCCCCTGCGCGGGCTGCTCACCAGCGCGGGCTCCTGGGACTTTGGATGGCCCCGGCGTGGGAGCGAGCCCGTGACCCGGGGAGGCCAGGGAGAGGACGCCGGACTCGAGTTAAACTGCAGGTCACCCCGCGGGTGTGGCGGAGCACCATGGTGCATGGGACACGGCCCACAGGCGGTGGGCGCCCAGCGCACGGCGAGGACCGGACCGGGAGCTGGCAGCAGACAGACTGTGCGGGAACACGGGGTCTTCTGACCGAACCCTGCTCCAGTCCGCCCCGTCCGAACTCAGGCATCTGTGGAGACCCCGCTTTCAAATAGCTGCCATCCCGAGGCTCCATGACCTGAGCTTCGGGAGACAATATTCAGCCCAGCCGATGTTTAGTAGATGTGTCGCGCGCCCCGCAAGTCTCTAGTCCATTGTGAGCTGATTTCTGCAAATGGCGTTAGAGAGGGATCCAGCTTCATCCTTTTGCAGGTGGCTGTCCAGTCATCCCAACACCATTTGCTGAAGACTTTCTTTCTCCAGCGTGTGCTTTTGGCTCCTTTGTGGTAGTTTAACTGACTGCACGTGAGCGGGTCGGTGTCTGGGGATACATTCTACTCCGCTGGTCTGTGCCTCTGTTATTATTCCAGTGCCATACAGCTTTGATCACTATTGCTTTGTAATATAGTTCAAAGTCTGGACGTGCACTCCCTCCAGATTTGTTCTTCTTTGAATGATTGCACAGGGGCCCCTCACGGGGCCCTCCTTCAATAAACCTGCAGGGGCCACGTCCACAGGGACTCTACCGAAGGTCCAGTTCAGCCTGGCTCTCAGACTCAGAGCAGGGAAGGCACGTCGGTCGGGGTCAGCGTCAGAGCAGCTGTGTCACACTCTCAGCAGGGACACAATGGGCCTCCCGTCGGGTGCCCAGGACTGTGCCGATGTCCTCCCACCACAGTGGGCACGGGCTGGCAGCCTCCTTCCTGGGGCTCAGCCAGACACCCTGGCCTGGAGAGAAGGGAGTTTCTTCCCAGCGAGGTGCCAGCGGGGAGAGGCCGGGCTCTGCCCAAGCGAATGGACTCTAGTGAGACTTCTCACCCACCGAGGATGCACGGTTGCTGTGGGAACAAGCTGGGTTTCCGGCTTCTCGGGACCAACTCTGCTCCCTGGGGAAGGTCGAGCTGACCAGTGACGGTGCGGACAGATGGCCTCTGCTGGGTGCAATGGTGTCCCCTGGAAAAGCTGTGGCTGGTGACCTCGGGGTCAGAGTGAAGCCAGAGGAGCCGGGAACCTCAGGGGTGCAGGAGGCAGGGTGTGGAGGGCGCAGGGGCACAGGGCAGAGAGGGAGGGGAGGGGGAAAAGCAGGGACAATGGCGTCCTCGGTGTGTAGCGTCCTGCCCGCCTGCTGTCCGTCAGTCCTCTTGAGGCGGGAGGACCCGCTCAGCGTGTCCGGGAAGAGGCTCTGCAGGATCTGCGTGGTGTGGGCCCCGAGCAGGCCTCTTTCTCAGAGGCAGAGTCAAGAAAGCTAAGTCCCACCAAGTCTGGTAACATGGGCCCTTGGGCTCTGCTCTGCAGGACAGGGGGCTCTGCCCAGGACAGTCACCTGAGCGGCCGCCTTAGGCGAAAACGCAGCCTGGCAGGAGCAGCTGTCCGCCAACCCCCCTGGGCACCCGCTCCCTCTGCTTGGCCCTCGTCCCCAGCTCCCACCGGGGTGCCCCCCTCCTGGTCCTTGGGTTCGTGGAGCAGCTGCCCCTCCCTGGCCCAGCCCCACGCTCATCACCCAGGACTCAGGCCCAAGGGCACAAAAGTTTCCGCGGCTACAGCGTCTGCCCATCATGCTGCAGGGACCTGTCCTTCCCTGGTGGCACTTCCTACAACTGTGACCCTCGGTGCTTGGTGCGGGGCCTGGTCTCCTGACCTGTCACTGCCCAAGCACACGATCTGGCGCCAGTGGTGACACCCTGTGCGGTGACTAAGGGGTCCTTCCTGCCCACTGCCTCCCCCTCCGTGACAGGCCCGGCGTCCCAGGGAAGTCAGCGGAGGCCCACGTTCCAGACAGCGCTCTGCGGGGGCCCTCCCCCCACTCCCCGCCATGCTGCTTTGGGTCTGGGGCTCTGAGGGCAGCGTGGAGGGGCCAGCGACCACAGGCGGCAGCCCTGTTGTGTGCAGAGCAGGCCTGGCCAGGCCGGGTGTCCCCTCCTGCATCCCAGAGCTGCCAACTCCTTCCTGCAGGGGATGAGCTTTTCCCGTGGGACCTGGAGTCACCGAGGGCTCCGGTGCCAGCGCAGCGCCCCCAGTCCCTGCGCATGGAGGGTAGCAGGCCAGCGTCTGACTGTCCACTGGCTGGGCCCGCTCAGTGGACACAGGAAGGTCAGGGCCCTCAGCCAAGCCCCCAGACAGGGGGACGTGCCCAGCTCACAGCCACGTGAGCCCTGTCCCCAACCCCACGATGGTGCTCCTCCAGGACAGGCCGCGCCAGAGCACAGACACACTCCGACACATGGACACAGCCCGGCTCACACGCCACCCACAGACACGTGTGCACACGGAGAGACGCACAGCGCGCGGGCGGACACAGCTACACGCGCACACAGGCCGCCCTCAGCTCCTTAGAAGAGGTGTGTGTTCTACTGGTCATTGTTTCTGTTTTCAACGTGCCCTGGCCGGTTCTCCCCAGCAGCCTGGCCCTTCTGGGGACACCAGCGCTACTGGCCACCACGGCGTGTGCCCCATCCCACGTGGGATGGTGGTGGCGGCTGGTGGCTTGTCCGGTCATCTTCCGGTCTGCTGGCCCCAGCTGCTGCCCGCACTTTCAGGAGTCACCGGACTGGAGCCTCGTGCGGGGAGGGGGCCTCCTGTCTGAGGACAACTTGGTTGACACGGGGTCTCCCTGCGCAAGCTGTGTGTGGGCAAGGCCGTCCCTGCCCTCAGGCCGGAGCCGCCTCACAGGAGCAGGCCCAGGGCTGACCTCTCCCCTGCATCCTCTGGCAGCCCCGCCCTCGCGGGCTGGCGCACCCTGGCAGGATGCCTGTGGGCACCCGCTCTGGGAGCACACAGACCAGGAGCTTGGATGGCTCCGCTGGGCGTGATGGCCAGTGGCCCAGGCGCAGGGGCACGGACGGGGCCAGGGGCACAGCAGCCGGGCTTCAAAGCCCATTGCTGCCGGGGGCGCTGTGCCTGCCCAGCCGGTCACCTCTGCGAGGCCTGGCGAACCAGTCTGCCAGCCCTGACTCACCCTCCGCTGCCCCACCCGCGCCTCCCTCCCGCCCACAGTCCCGCTCCGGCCCTTCCAGGCACACCCCTAGCCTGAGGGCAGAGCCGAGTGCCCTGGGAACGCCCATGGGTGCCCCTGCAGTTGTGGGTCATTAACCCTAATGTCAAAGAAGTGGCTTTGCCTTCCTGCAGAGCAGAGGGACCGAGTCGGGAACAGGCCGGTCCTGGGCCAGCGCCTGCCCAGCGGGCGCCCCGTCATGCCCCTGTGGGAGTTGGGGATGGCCTCCTGCAGGAACGCAGCCCGGACCTGGAGTCTGGGGCCATCTGCCAGCGTCCAGGAAACGGCGCTCCCTCGCAGGCTGCAGGGGCGAAGATGTGGCCCTCAGTGGGAGGACCCTGGTCTCACCAGGAGCTCAGGACAGGAGGGACCACGCCTGTAACCGGTGGGGCTGCAAGAGGTCCGGAGCCCAAGGTGGTCAGGGCTGGGCTGGGGTCTCTGGGCGGGGGACCGCATGTGGGTCCCGCCAAGGCAGGGGTGGTGAAAGAAGCACTGACAGTTATCCTCACAGACAGCTGTGATGGCAGCGTGTGTCGCTGTGACATGCAGGCTTTCAGGACAGCTGCCCAGGCCAGGTCTGCCCTCCGAGTCCCGGACACCGGCCCCTAACTCTCCCCTGCTCCTGCCCCGGCCGGCGGCAGGAACCCTCCACGGCCACACCGTTCTGTGCTCATCGAGGATGTGGCGTCCCGTCCGCCGCCCACCAACAGGCTGTGAATGTGTTTTTCTTTTCTGGAACTTTTCACTGACACTGCCCACTCTTCCTTGGCCAGTCTGCTCAGGAGAAAGATGACACGCTCCCTCCCTGGATTTTAGGAGAATGGAGAGGCAGCATGAACCCACGGAGACCGGATGGAGGACAGTGGCTGCAGCGGTGTGACGCGTGGTCTGTGGGCGTGGGCGGCCAGCGGTCCGGGCCGGAGCTGAAACCCAGCGCGCTCACAAAAGCCACATTTGTAAAAAAAGAGAGGAAGGAAGAAAGAAACTATGCATGTGTGTCCACACACACGTGGGTAACCTCGCATTCGACACGGATGCAGCGTAAATGTTCATATTTTTCAAAACCACGTGAACCTAAAAAGACCCTCCTTTGTCCCTGTGCCCGGCCGCGCCCGTCTGGGCAGCACCTGCAGTGAGGGCGGAGGGCTGTGGCCCCGCGACCTGAGGTCACCGAGTCCCGGAAGGCGAGGGTGGCAGGCCCAGTTCTGGGCAGGCGGGCGGTGCGGCCTCCGGCCAGGAAGTTTCCTTCCCCGCAACCTCCTTCCCGCATCCTCCAGGTTTTCCCCGGTCCGGAGAGACGCCGCGTGTGAAATCAGAACGACGGGAGCAAGGCCCGTGATTCCGCAAGAGCTGGGACGCAGTGCTCCGCCCAGAGGCGGCGGCGGGCGGCGGGCGGCGTGAAGCCAGGCGTGGGGCGCAGGGCGTAGGGGCAGGGGGGCGAGGAGCCGCGAGGGGGCTGGTGGGGGGCTACCGTGGGGAGGGGCAGGGCGCGGGCAGACAAACATAAATCGTGTCTGAAGCATGCAGGTGACTCGGGGACTTCTGCTGCGTGTCCCGCACCGACCTCTCACTGTGCCCGCCAGAGCGCGGCCCCCCACCAGGTCCCCTGCCTCTGTTCAGGGCCTGGGGTCCCAGCACGGAGGACCTGGTGCTGGCTGAGGCTCTGGGCGCAGCGTGAGGGGACAGCCCTCCAGGACAGCAGGGCCTGGGACGTCCGGCTAGGTCGGCAGCTACTGTGGCTGAGCAAGCCTCGGAGACACATCACGTACACGGGGCCAGAGCGGTCCCGGACAGCCCTCCTGGGGCCCAGCCTGGAGGCACTGCCTCCCTGGAGCCTGAGGGCAGCTCAGCCGTGGGGCGCTGCGGCCTTCCGCCAGGCAGTGCCGAGGCGGCGTCTTCTCATCGCCTCCATGGGAGGGGAAACTGAGGCACAGAGATTTGGAGGAACCACCCAAGGGCAGGGGCTGACACACTGTCTCCTCCCAGGCCCCTGGCTGCTGGCCGTGCCTCCTACCCCCATGGGGGCTCTGCCTCAGTCTCTCCAGAGCCAGTCCCAGCAGGCCACTCTGAAGGGACCATGAACCCAGGTAGGTGCCCCTGACGGCAGCCCCTGCACTGATGTTCTACAATGTTCTCAGACCTGCGGGGGCTTTTCCATCCTATCATTGTCTCCACCCAGGGTCCCCTGGCTGGGCTCCACGGCGGTAGCTCTTGCTCTCGCCGGCACACGTCACGGGGTCGGGCTACGCATGCGATGCCCTCCTCTCTTCGAGTCCAGGAGGCAGCTGCAGGCGACCCTGCATGTCCGGCTCTCTGGATGGCCCTCAGGCAGCATCACCCTGCAGGGGCTCCCCGGGAAGGCCCACCACAGTCAGGGGCACCGTAGCGGCTGAGCCAGAAGCCAGGCCCTCGGAGGGACACAGACATCCACGCTCCATGACACGAGAGGACAGCAGGCGGCATGCAGGCCCGCACGCACGGGGGCCTTGCCGGGAGGGACAGGTGACAAGTGGAGTGCCCAGGCGTGTACCGAGGGGGGTGCCCTGTTGGCGGTCTCTGGTGGTCTCCTGGCCCTGCTCAGGGTCTGTAGTGGGGGTCCAGGGGACAATGGAGCTGTGTCCGGCCCAGTCGCCTGGGTCCCCTGCCCTGTTCCAGCTGCCCGGTGCTGACTGGGGGGCTGCCCTCACTTGTTTCCTTCACCAATCTGGGCCTCTGCCCCCGGGAGGTGAAGTGGCAGAAGGGAGAGGGGAGCCCGTCCCGGCCACTGTTCCGACTCTAACACCTGATCTCCCACCGTCCCGGCTGTCCTAGTTCTGCGCCTGGTCAGATGACCCTGCCCTACGCGTCCTGATCGGTCAGCTGGGGGCCCAGGCCGTCGCCTGCGCCGGTCCGGGACGGGCAGTGCCGAGGGCGCCCTGTGGATGTAAAGGAGGAAGCCGCTTGCTTCACAGCCTGCCCGCTGCCGCCGCCGAAGCCGCGCACGACGGGGACCCGGGTGTGAGCGCGCCGCGCTGACAGCCGGGGGCACGGGGTCACCCGGCGCCCCAGTTCTCCGGCTCCCCGCCCCCCCATAAAGCAGTGGCACCGCTGGGGCTAGGACGGCGTCCCCAGAGGCGGCCAGTGGATGCGGGTATCAGCCCAGGCCGACGGGTGGGCGCCACGGGCCTGCCGCCGGGAGGCCCCCTAGTGGCCACGCTGCGGGCTGCCGGCGGCCCTCAGTCTGCGGAAGCAGCCGGCGGCCCTGCGACGGGCCCGCTCCGGACAGCCCCGGCGGCCACGCCGGAAACACGTTCTCGGGGACCCGACTGAAACGCTGGAGGCAGTCAGGCCTGTGTGGAGCGGCCAGGCCGCTGCCCATGGGTGGACGCCATAGGTGGCTTTGTCTGGTGCCGTGTTGTGTGTTACTAAATGGCTCCCTTCGGGGGGTGATCTGGGGGGCTCTCAGCCAGTGTGCTCATCCATCAAGGCTGGTGGGCTCCTTGCTGGTGTGCGGTGAGCTCCTGGCCCACAGGGAATGCGGCGCAGCCTGGGTCCCCAAACCTTGGGCAGTAGGGCGTCACCTGGGCGTCACCGCATCTGGTACCATCCCACCTGCAGTGGAGCCAGCTCTGCAGACAGGCACGTTGGTCTGGTGCCCCCTCCCCTCCAGGGCCCACCCAGAGCTCACAACAAAGCCCAGCCTCCAGGCTCCTTCCTGCCTCTGGGCTCTCCGCCTGCTCCAGTGAGGCTGCTGGCTGGGATTTCCATGGGCGTCCACGTGGAGGCCCCCAACCCTGGACAGGGCACCAGGCCACTGGTGTCTCTTGCTCTTCGTGGAGTGGTTCTTGAAAGGTTTTTTCTGGGCTCCACGAGGAAAGAAAGCCAATTAAACAAAAAGTCGAATGGCCAGGGCTTGATTGGGGTTTGCGCACCTGGGCGAGGTTCTCCGGGCCGCAGAGCGGGGGCCGGGGGAGTCGCGCCCGAACGAAGGGAAGCGCGCTCTTTAAGCAGAAGAATTTCGCGGGCTTCCTTCGTCGCGATTGGGTATCGGTCTTGTGATTCCAGGTGTGGGCTTCGATCCCTCAGTCTGATGTCAGCCACCTTTCCTGGGTATGGCTGCTGCTGCTTTGTCCCTGGGCCAGCCTAACAGTTCTGTTCTGCTGCTTGGAGTGGGCCGGGAGGAGACATGTGCCTGGTGAAGCTCCCTGCACTGATGCACAAATGCAGACACCAGGTCGCTCTGGCTGCCCGGAGTGCACAGGTGACTCACAGGGACAGGCTGTCTGCGCGCAGCGCTCTCTTGGACCCTGGACCTACCTAGGTGACCTGTGGGGACAGGCTGTCTGTGTGTAGTGCGGCCTTAGGCCATGGACTTGCCACAGGGCTCCAGCGCTGCCCAGGTCCTTCCGGTCCAGCTCAGATGAGGGAGATGCGCTGTTGGCCTTCTCTGGGTTTATCAGGAAAAGAACTGAGTCTGGTGGAATGCAGGCGCCCGCTAGTGGGAACTCCAGGGGTACTGCACTTAGCTCGTGTACCCAAGGCTGTGGGCACATGTCCATCCAAACGTGGCTTTGCTCGTTGAAATTCAGCCCGACCAGGAAGGGGCTGCGCCTGCTGCCCACAAGTCACTGCACCCGAGACAGGCCCAAGCAGGCAGGAGTGTGGTCATGCCTGGAACCAGGCGGCAGAGTTGCTGGCCTGGACACTGCGGAGTCGCCCTGAGCACAGGCTGCCGCATGACAAGGGTGAGGGCTATCGCAGGTCCTGAGGCCACTGTGTGGTTCTGGGGTCTTGTGTGGCACTTTGTGACAGTCACCACACCTGACCCAGTCCTGACAAAGGATAGGGATGCTCTGGGAGTGGGGCACAGGCCCCTGCCCCTTTATCTCTCAGGGCGGCACAGGGTGATGCTGGAACTTCAGACAGCATCAGCCACTATCACAGGCCATCTGCCACCAGACCGGCACCACTTACGGGACCCTCCTGTTGGGCCGGGGGCTGGGTTCTGTAGTGTCCCCTTCTGCAAGAGCAGGAACAGCCCTAGCCCTGGGATACATCTCCCCAGAGTCAGGAGGACACTCCCTGCAGGCCTGTCCACAGTTCCCTGGCCTGGCCCCCAGGCTGGTGGGACACCACAAGGACAGAAAGCCCTCTGAAGTGAGAGACCCCAGACATCAGCCAGGGGCCTGCAGCTCCCCCCGTGATCATGCATATGCAACTACGCGCTCGTGTGCATGTGACATGCGTGTGTGAGCCCATGTATATGTGTGAACCTATGTACGTGCAAGTGTGTCCACGTGCTGAGCAGGGAACGTGCATTTATGCTCACACATATGTGAGCTCATGCATGCACAGCGCATCTGCTCATGTATCAGAACCTTGGTGTGTGCTCATGCACACACGTGTGTGTTAGGCTGGCCCAGAAGGACAAAATGGCGGGAAAAAGGAAGCTGACGAAACCACATCTGGAATCACAGGACCAATCCCCAATCGCCACGTATGAAGCCCGCAAAATTCTTTTGCATAAAGATCGCGCTTCCCTTTGTTGGGGCGTGACTTCCCCGGCCCTCGTTCTGCGGACGGGAGAACCTCGCCCGGGTGCGCAAACCCCAAAAAAGCCGTGGCTATTCGACTTTTTGTCTAATTGACTTTCTTTCCTCGCAGAGCTCAGAAAAAAACCTTTCAGTGTGCACATGTTCAAGTGCTCGACAGGTGCACTCGCGTACATGCGTGTATTCACGGGCGCACGCCCGTTCTGCGCGCTGCCTGGGAGTTGAACCTGAGGCCCCACGCCCCCTGGTGACCGCATCTGGAACTGCCGGGTGGCGCTGGTGTGGCCACTGTGAGCTGCGGGACAGGCTGGCAGGTCTCCAGCCAGCACAGGCTGAGGTTCCCCCTGCAGGGAGGCAGCAGTTCCCATGTTCTGGGAACCCTGGCTTGTCCCTGCAGGCCAGGCCTCGTGTGGCTGCCAGGAGCATTCCCAGGTGCCCTTCTTTGGGGTCATGTCCTACCTGGATCAGCAGATAAGCCTGGGGTGATGGTCCCTGTGTGCTGTGGGGGCACACGCTGGGGTGCCGCTGGGGGGCGGTGCTGCGGTAATGAATGTGGGGGTGCTGTGGGTCGCTGGCCACCCAGCACAGGCTTCCAAGGAAGGAGGGAGGTTTCAAAAGCAGGGGTGGGGCAGGAAGGTGCCCCAGGAAATGGACCAAGGGAGACACAGGGGCAGGAGACACAGTAGAGGAGACAAGGTGGGGACAGGTGGGGGGCACAGGTGGAGGAGTGCAGGGGCTGGAAGGGGCACCGTTAGGTAAGGAGAGCCCCCCCAGTGGGTGGACGTGGCAGCAGCAGCTTGGGTTCAAGCCCCCGCTGCGGAGGTCCCAGCGGAGAGGCCTGCAGCCATGGGGGCCCAGAGCCAGAGCGCAGGGTCCATGCACCCGCCTGCTGAGGCCCAGCTGAGCGGTGAGGTTGGTGCAGGTGCCACGTGTGGTGGCCGGGCTGTGGTGACACTCCCCAGGCAGTCCCCACCTGGCAGCGGGCACCTGCGTGGGCCCCGCACTGTTGTGGCTAGAAAGGGAAACCCGTGACAAGAGGGTGGGGACTGGGGGCGTGGGTCCTTGAGGTCCGTCCTGAACGTGGCACAGAGACGCTCAGATGTCAATCTGGCCCAGAAGGGGACAGCAGGAGCTGGCCCAACGGCCCTGCAGAGGGTGACCTTTCACGATGAAGACACACGTTTGCTGACATGCCCACCTTCGTCCCCACCCTCCTCTTCCTCTAGAAACGTCTTGTGCTGGTGGCAGAGCCAGTCTGTATCCTGGAGAAGCTGCTGGGCTTGTGGGGACAGCAGGGCCCAGAGGAGTGGCCACTGGGGGGGACAGTGCCATGGGCCCTCAGGACATGCAAATGGGCACCAAGCACGAGGAGGGTCTGGGAGTCCTCCACAGACGGGAAAGCCGGTGGTGGCACCTGGCTGACGAGAGGGCCTGGAGTGTGAGGGAGGAGGCGCATCTTCAGGAAGCTTCGCTGGGCCTGTGGCACAGAGCTCCTCAGGGCACACGAACCGGAGCGCGGGGACCCACGGGCCTGCTCTGCAGACCCAGTTCCAGTCTGCTTGGCGCCTGGACAGGGCGGCCAGGACAGGCTGTCGGCAGTGGTGATGGCCCCCTGCCCCGAGCCTAGCGGAGGTGGGGAACATGGGGCGGGCAGGGACAGTGGAGGCCCTGGGGGTAGGAGGGGCCCCTCACTTCTCCCAGGGGCTGGGGTACTCGGGCTCTGCCGGAGCAGGTGCCACTCTGCGAGGAGATCACGAGAGCAGGTTCCTTGTGCAGACGCACCCTTCCGTGCAGCGCTGGGTGTGACGCTGGGTGTGTGGCTCTAGCAAGGACCCAGGTCATGTACTTTGACCACCTCTCAGGAAACCTTGTGGAAATGCCCTCAGGACTAGGAGCGGCCATCCCATCCCCACAGTGACCAAGACACAGGCCCAGCTCAGGGCAAGTTTTATTGCTTTGTCTTGGCTGAGGTGCTAGTGACAAGAATTTTCCACATTTAGGCTGGAAAAGGACTGTCACAGGGTGTGGCCTACGGTGGGACGGGGGCTGCGATCCAGCAGCTCATGGTCCATGCTCACCTGCCCAATTGGTAGAACGTGCTCCATTCCGCGCTGACGGCGCCCCCGCAGAGGCCACACCTCCTCCACCCGCCCTGTCATCGTCATCGAGGACACGAGGCACGGCCTGCGCTGGTGTGGGGAGCAGTCCCGCAGTGACGCGCGGCCGCAGCTCTCACTCAGGGACCGAGTGGGACTCCAGGTCCCATGTGGGCTCCTTGACCGTCGGAGGAAGCTCTGCAGTTGCCCATGGGCCGGCCCGCAGCGTCCCGCCACGGCGGGAGCGCAGGGTCCCCTCCCCGCAGGCCCCCAGCACTGTCACCTGGCCCTGAGGATGGCTCCTGACAGGTGGGGGTGAGCTCTCCGCTCAGTGACTGGGCACCTGCTCCCCAGCCCACGGGCCCTGTGTGTCCGTCTGTCCGTCCACCCTGGAAGGGCCTCTGCATCCGCTGTGCCGCGCACAGTCCTCTGGCGGGATCTCTGCACTTGGTTTCCTTTGCTGGCGGCATCCTTTTCCTCTGTTTCTGTCTCATGTTTGTTTATTTTTTCTTTTGTTTCCTTGCTTTCGGTGTCATGTCCAAAGCTCGTTCCGTTGACTGACCATCCCGCCGTCGAGGCCCTGCGATTGCAAACATTGATGCACTGTTCATGCAGGCGTCTCCGCGTCCATCTGACTGCCGTGGGACTGTGACCCAGGTGGCGACTCTCTGCGCGACACCGCGAGGAGCAGCCAGCGGTCCAGCTGTCACTGAGAACCTGTTTTAGCGTCTATCATTTTCACAGCTACCACGATGGAGACACGACGACGATGCTGGCGACTCCACCAGCGGTAAAATGTCACAGGTGGTCACGAGCTCCCAACCTGTCCAGCGGGACCAAGGGGCCCTGTCTCAGCGTGGACACAGGCCTGTCACCGGCCACAGACACACACCAAAACCACAGGTCATGCACCCGCAGAGCGGACACGGGATGACAGGCCCTGGTTCTGGGCAGTGCCCTCGCTGATCTGACGGCGTCTCCTGAGGACGCAGAAACAAGGTGGCAGAAGGCACGCAGATGACCACGGGCTGAACCTGGGCTGGTGGTATCATCAGCAGGCAGGGGGTGCCCATCCCTGGGAGTGAAGGGGCATCTAACCGGAGGGCGTGTCCAGGTGTCACCTCTGAGCGATGCTGGTGAGCAGACGTGATCTTTATGAAGCGCACTGTCCTTTCAACAGTTACTGAGCACCTGCCTGTGCGCGCATCGTCCTGAGTGTCCGCCCCCATCAAACCCTCCCGACGGGTGCGGGTGCTAGTGGGCGGAGGACATAATGGAGCAGACCGATGAGGGCAGCAGGGACGACTTGGACAAGGACGGCCGGGATGCTGGGGACCGAGGGTGTCTTTTTTTAAAGGAAAGACGCAGGCAGGCAGGAGGTGAAAGGAAGCAGCACTTTATTTTTTGACACTGTCCAGCCTGGCTGCTCCCCCAACCCTGGGTCTTGAACCAGGGACCTTGGGTGTGTGCGGGATACACTCAGTGGACTAGCGTTGGCCACGGGGGGCGCCCCGAGTGGTTTTTAACAGGGGGCAGGAAGGGTGATGCTGAGCACAGCGCTGCCTGGGAAAGCACGGGTGGGCGGCCGGAGCCCTGCAGGAAGCCTCTTCTAAGAGGGAGTGAGGCCAGGGAAGGACAGGAGGAGCAGGGGGCTGCTGAGGGAACCCAACTTGAGCTGCAGACTCCAGAAGGTTCTGCTTGGAGAGGCAGACAGGGACAGACTTGGAAGGAAGACCCCGTGGCTACTGGGTGGGGACAGAAGGCGGGCAGTTACTGGGAAACCCCTGGCCCAACTGAAGACAAAGGGCCGGGGACAGTGAGGCAGCAGGGCATGTGGTTAGGCCATCAGGCTGAGCCAGGTTCTGAGAGCCACAGGGTGGGCCTGTCACCCTTGTATCGTAGCCTCGGAAGGAGTGTTTCAGAAGCGCCTGCAGAGAACGGAACGGGCCACACGGGGTGAGGGCCGGGAGTCGGGGAGCGAGGGCCCTCGCCGTGGGCAGCCAAGTGCGACCAGCACTGCCGCACAGGCACTGCCCAGACACAGGACCCCCAGATTTGCAAATGCAATCGCACTTGGAGGAAAGGTCTTTGCAGGTGTACTTAGACTGGAGATCGTGACGGGGTCCCGAACCCCAGGGACTGTCCTTCCAGGAGGTGGAGATGTGACAGGCACAGGGGAGGCGAGGGGGCATAGACACCAGACACACCTGGACAGGGACAGTGTTCCTGGAGGCGCAGCCTGCTGACACCGGGGGTCAGACACAAGCAGGCCGAGAGGACAAGCGTTCTGCTCTCCAGCCCTGCCGTGCTGTTGTGCGCTGCCGGCCGCCCCGTCAAGGCTCCGGCCCAGCTGGCCATCCACGAGGCGGACGCCTGGCACAGGGCCGTCGGGTGCGGGCTGGAGACCTTGTTCTGGGCTGCCTTGGTCCTGCCACAGTGTCGGTGGGATCCGGACACCTCGCTCCCGGCTCTGGGTGCAGAACACAGAGGGGATGTGGCCTCCTCACCTGCAGGGGCCGTTCAGGAGCCCCTGGTCGCCCTGCCCGCTGGTGGGCAGTTGGAGGACAAGGAGGCCATGGAGGGCGGGCGTCCCTGAAGGTAGGAGGGCCTTCTCGCACAGAAGGTCACGCTGCCAATTCCCACGGACAGTGAACGGCTCCCCTCCGACCAAGGTGGGGTGTGGGCTCTCCCCGTCCCACAGCCCAGGAGAGCGGCCCTGTCCCAAGTCAGCGTGGGCGCCGGGGCAGGACTGTACCCTGTGGAGGAAACACCCCCTGCCAAGGTGAACCACACCCGAGACAGTGACGGGGCCTGCATCTGTGACCCTGGGTTCGGAGGTGTTTGCAATTCCCCGTAGACCTTCCGCACCCGAGGGGTCGAAGTGCGTGGAGGAGCCCTGCTTCAGACACGCCGGAGTGCAGAGTACTCGGGCTGCACAACGCACCCTCCCTTCTCTTCCGACTCCAGGTGCTGGGGGGCTGCCGCTGTTGGGGCAGACAGGGCAGGGCCAAGCCCACAATCATACCTGCGCACCTGGGAGACCAGCCGTAGGACATAATCGAGGCGGGATGTGCTGGAGAGCCTGTGAGCACAGCCCTGCGGGTCCCGCCACCGTGGGTCGCGGCGCTCGCAGGGAAGGCCGCGGAGCTGCCGAGGGCGGACAGAGGGTCTCTGGTGGCGGCATCCTGTGTAGCGCGTCTGATTCTGAGACTCAGAGGCCGCCCCTGCACTGCCTGGTGACAGGCTGCGCGGGTAAATCACCCCGGCTGCTGGGGCAGAAGAAAGTAGTCACCACGACGGGGTGCGACTCCCACACAATCTCGGGGAAAATTTAACACAAGTGTTTAGCTGTTAAAACACACAAATAAGCTCAGGACAACCAAGACAAAACCTCAAATAAGTATACCTGCCAATTTCTCTTAGTCTCAGATATTCTACTTCCAAAATACTAATAAAAGATACAAATTAACTAATCAGGAAGATATAGAATATTTAACATAAAATGATCTGAAATAAAAATAAAACCAGAGAAACCCTAATTATTTTATTTCTGTATATCAAGACTACAAATAGCATTTAAACACTTAATTTATTATTCAAATTAAGAAATTATACATTTGTTTTGCTGACGGTCATTGTCTTCAAAGTGTCGCTCGGTTTCCTGCACTGAAGAGTATTGCTGATCTGTCAGTGAGCGGGGCCCTGCCCCACGACAGCGGGCCGGCGGTGTCCGGGGTAGGGCACCCGCTCTCGCGGCCGCCGCGACGCGCTTCCTGTCTCCGAGACCGAGTTGCCCAGAGCCAGTCGTCCTGATAAAGTGCCGGGGACCGTCGTGGCGTTTCAGGCAGCACCGTGAGGAGGCAGGGCGCCGAGGCGAGGCCGCACCCCAAGGACTCAGGAAGACCGGCTGGGGCGCGGCCCCGCGTGGTGGCGGGGCTCACCTGTGGCGTCCTCTCCCCAGGTCGCACTGGTGTCATACACACACCACAGAACGAACGCAGACCCTCCTCCCCTCACACCACACGTGGTGCCCCCATCATGATGCAGGCAGGGGACCCCGAAAAGAAGCATGCGACTCCCATCTGGGGACACAGCTTAAAAAGCACAAATAAAGTACGATCCTCATTATTATCTATTTTCCAAACCTACCCACTTTGGGAAAAGGCAGCAGGAAAAATGCCTTAAGTTTGAACAGTGAGGCTTGTAAACAATTCAACCCCAGAAGCTGTGGCCCCACAGCCGCCCGCCCTCCCTGGCCCGTCTGAGCCGTGTGGCCCGGGGTCCCTGGGCCCCAGGCCAGGCGCCTCAGCAAACAGCGCTTCTTCTTTGGTTAATCCCACTGAGAGACCGAAACGGCTCTTCTTGGCCAAGGGGCCCCATGAGCCCGCAGCCCCGCGAGCCTGCGGCCCACGCTGTGACTTGCTGCGCTGGAGAAGCAGTGTCACTGGGACACGATGGGTGAGGCCCAGCGTGAGCGCGGGAGGCCCCCGCGGCGGCCTAGCTCAGCTCGAAGCCGGCGGCGCACTCGATGGCATAGAGGAGCTTGCTGCGCAGGAGCGCCTCGTCCGGGAACTCGGGCAGCTTCAGCAGATTCATGCAGGTGCTGGCGGTGGGCAGCCGCTCCAGGTCGGAGCCCCCGTTGTGGATGCAGAAGGCGGGGTACAGCTCCTGTGGGGCCAAGGGCACAGGACAGCTCAGGAGGCAGCCCCCGCGGTGCCCTGGACTGACCCCGCACGCTGGCTTCCAGCAGAAGGGGACGAGCACCGGTATCCGCAGGGGCTGCCTCCCGATGAACAGCGCCCGGGAGGCTGCTCCGTCTGAGGAGGAGGGCAGCGCACCTGGGAAGACACGGTGGTGGGCGGGCGCCAGCTGCCTTCCCACAAGAACCTCGGGAACGAGTGACGGCAAACACATTTCCTCGGGGCACACCCTGTGGTCAGGCCACAGGCAGCTGAGGGGCAGGCCAGGGGAAGCCCAGGTACCCGGCCCAGGGGATGAGGTGGGAACAACCAAAAAGACCAGAGACTCAGCTGGAAGCGAGGGAAGGGCAGTCTAAACGCTGAGAGCAAAACCTAACGCGCAAGCTGAGGGCTGGTGCTTCACCGAGGAAGAGGCGCACCTGAGGTGGCGCGGAAGTGCAGTCTTAGACCACAGGCAGCGACGTCAGCACGCCGCCGGCACTGCTGACACCCGCCCAGCATCCGGTGCGAGGCCCCACAACGACGACTGTCCGCAACCGCGATGGAGTAGGGCGTGGGACCTAGGAGACCACGCCACTGAGCTAACGTGAACCAAGGTGTCCTAGACAACAAGAGGCCCGAATATAAAACCAAATAAAGCCTTAGAGGCCAAAATCTGGCTCAGAACGATTGCTTTGGACGTGTGATGACATCTTCCCTCGGGCGCCTCCACGCCCGGCTGCCGGGCTGCCGCGACACGGGACTCCAGGGAAGGGGACGCAGAGCTCTGCAGTGCCGCCGCGCCGCGAGGAGGCAGCGCCTCCGTGTGTGACTGTGCGAGGCAGCAGCCAGCCAGCCCGTCTCGGAGGCTCCGGGCGCCGCAGCCGACGGGGGGGCAGCGGGAAGCACGCCACCAGAGCAGTGTGGCCCGGCTGCGTGACCCAGGCCCCAGACGAGGAATTTCTGCACGTGTCAGGTTCAATGGTGGCATTCTGGCTACCGCCACGCCACCGTACAAACCTTCGTCCCCACACCGCGGGGCCTCCGTGAGCACCAAAGGCCATGGGTGGCTTACGTGTCCTCCACAGGCGCAGCCAACAGACCTGGAAACATGTTCTCAGCCACGTTTAAAACGTGCATCTTGATACTTTTCCACTTACAACTGTGTCTTTGTGGCGTGCCCTGGTGGCTCAGAGGCTAGGTCCGGGCCTGGGCACAGGCCACATGCAGCCCAAGGACCTGGGATCACAACCTGGGTCAGGAAACAACTAAACAAAATGCTTCTTCCTGTCTTGCTCCCTGCTGGCTGGCCTGCCTTCATTCCTGTCTGCTTCCTGCTTATTTTAAAACAGAAAGAAACATACACCTGTGGTTTTCCGTCCACGTTTCCCCTTCTCGCCGAGTCAGCATGGCTCCCGGCGAGCACAAGCTGTCCGGGCCGGACACTGACCTGTGTGACGCTCCGAGCGCTACGCAGTAGATGCCCCTGAGCGGACTTGTTTCACACCTGTGCAAGTGCACCTGTGGGCTGAGCCCCCAGTGCAGACCCCAGTGTGAAGTCTGCAGCGTGCTGACCTGGCGCGGGTCGCAGTGAGCGCAGACCCTCTTTCTCTTGTACGAAGGCCATCAGCCACGAGAGGTGATTTCTGCGCTCTGTCCCACAGGAGCACCCGAAGTGGTGCAGGGCGCCCAGGCGTTCTGTGGCTTCCGACACCCAGCGAGCGCCGCGAGCTCGACCCCTTGGTGCACGGCCAGGGAGCCAGCACGGCAGTGAGTGAAAGAACCAGTGTGGCAGGCCTGGGCAGCGTGCCAAACTGTCACCCGCTACTTTGGAGGGCAGGACGGACACCGACTGAGCACAGTGCAAGTGTACTGTCTGCGACTGACCACAGCACCACTCGCCCGCGACAGGCGCACTGACACCTCCTGTGAGGGCAGCCTGGAAGCCCAGGGCTCAGACAGCCGGCAGGCCCGGCCTTGGCCCCTCACAGGGCTGGAGCCCATGACGCTCACGGTTCCACGCGAAGAAACTGAACACTGGGGCATCGTTAGAAATACTCTGAACACACAGTGTGAGGAGGAATGCCCCTGAGGTGGTGCTGGCATCCAAGGAGCCTGCACACCAGCCCAGGCACAGGCACGGCTCTAAGTGCCTCCCTGCATGACCGCGCCACTCTCCGAGGACACTGGCTGCGCAAAAGCGTGACCAGCTAGTGGGGGGCTGTAGGTGATGTCCATCCTTAGAGTTGGTCGCCAACGCATCTGATGCTCTGAGAACACGAATCACGTTCCCAGGAAGGCCACTCACTGCACAGTGAGCACTGTCGTGGGACAGCAGCCAGGAGCAGCGACACTGTCCTGCGGGCACCCAGAGCCGGCCCTGGAGACACAGGCCGGCCGGAGCACGGCAGCGAGCCGCCGAGGCCACACGCTCGGGGAGACCTTGCACTTCTCATCAGCCTCAGTCCCGCCCGACGCGCCAGGGAGCAGTGCGCCATGGTCCCACAAACCGCTCGTGCACTAGCTGTTGCTGACGTCCTAGTCCAAAGACTCCGACAATGCAAGGGCGGGAGCAAAGAAGACATGTTCTCACTTTATCACTCAGCGTTGTGAACACACTGGGCGTCGGCTTTCTCCAGCGCTCGCACACTGGAATGAAAACATGACATTTCGAAGCAGAAGCGCTCTGCGGCGCGCGGTGAGCGCCAGGAAGCGGGCATGTGGCCGGGGATACGGGCAGTGAGAACCATTTTCGGCCGGAGGCCACGCGGGCGTTTCGTCCCTGCTGCTAACTGCGTGTGCTGCTAGGAGTCGTCAGGATCACGAGAGGAAGCTCCTCACTGAAATCTGACGCAAGGGCGGCAGCGTTCCGTGCACACGTTCCTGCAGTGCAATGGGAGCCTGCACTAATCAGCGACAGGAGCCACCCGTTTACTACGTGCCTGATGCTAACTTCAGCAGCATGCGCCACTGCATTTCAATGATTTTTTGTCCGCAGCAATCACATTTATTAAACACATCAAACTCTAATTAGTTTTAGCAGAAGTGACTGTGCTCCGAGCCCCCAGCACCGCGGGCTTCATGAGGCGACCCTGCATGCCCGCTGCGGCTCTTCATAAAACGCTTCCACGTGGCGTGGAGCCCCGCGCACCTCTGGCAGCCTGGAGCCAGAACACTGCTAACTGGAAAGCTTAAATCTTCAGCGACTTTTCCAAACTAGATGTCTAATTTACGACAATTGAAAACTCTTTAATTAAATTTCACATTAATTTTTGGTCATTAAAGAAGTCAACCTTGGGAAGACTGTCTTACAACTTTGAAAAAGCATGTTTCATGGTAAGATGCCACAGCTCTGATGGTACCAGCAGCACCAGCAGCACGAAATTCCCACTGCAGCCCCAGCGGGGGTGCCGAAGCGAGGGCCAATCCCGACAGTACCCGGGGGCTCCAGAGCCCCGTGCGCCCCGACCGGCCCCCAGCACACCCCGCTCTGGGCGAGGCCACGGTACACAGACTGGCAGCCAGCTCAGGTTGCCCCTTGGGCTCGATGGGAAGAAGCCCTGTGAGCGTCCTTCCTGAAACTAGAGGCTTTATCTTCTTACTTTTAGCTCTGGTATCACTTTGAAACTGGAAGATACTCGGCTTTGTCTCTCATAATGTCAGTGATAACATTTCCTAATGGTGCTACTATCTTAAAAGCATAGACGTTAACTCACATGACTGTGTGTATCACTGGACGATAAACCTGTCCTGCTGAAAACCTTTTCATCAGCTCCATTTATTGATGCCGTCTGCAGTCCGCCGTGCTCATCCTGCTCTCTTGATGCTGATACGACCGGTTCCAGGCCTCAGATACGCCCAGAGGAAGCAGCTGTGTCTGCTGGCTGGGCCTGAGTTAGACTCGGAGGCCTACTTTCCTCTCTGCTGGTGTGGTCAGTGCAAAAACTATGAAGTCATCCCCCTTTTCTGGGGAGCAGGGCTACCTACAAACCAGAAGCACCACCGAGTCTGACTCAGCGAGCATCGCCTGCGACAGCCTGCTTCTCGGCCCGTCTGAAGTCCTTTCCACAGGTGAGCTCATTTTGCTTCCTTGCTTATTTTCTCTGATAACTTAGAAGCAGAGAAGTCATTTGGTTCCAATGATGTTGCTCAATGGTAGGCTTCCGTGTCTTCATTACTCAGTGCTTCAAAAATACTGCAGTGTTGATGACTCCCTCTTGGGAAAAGTAAAATCAGGCCTGTATATAACCCCCTCTTCCTTTCCATGACTTTGTTGTTCCGAGGGTACTTATTTGGATGCTGGTTTAAGCTTTTCCTCCCAATTTTAAAAATCAGCTTAAAATTGAGATGTCTTTGCATGCTATAAACTGCCCATCTGGGGCGCCCTGGGACTCAGGCAGTAAGCCCACGCCTGGGGTGCAGTCCACATGCTGCCCAGGAAACCGGGCTTGTAGTCGGGACCGGGAGGAAAAACCGAAATGAACAGCTAAATAAACTGACTCTCCCTCCTCTCTCTTCTGTCTAGTGCCTGGCTGCCTTCCTACCTGCTTCCTTCCTCCGAAAAAAGGAAAAAAATAAGGATTTGCCCTTTTAAATTAGAATTCATTGAATTTAATAAATTTATGGAGCTGTTAACCATTTCCATAGGCCAGTGTCAGAATGTTGCTGCTACCCCAAAAGTCTGCTGCTTCCACACCCAATCCCAGCCAACCACCGACCTGCAAGTCTCTCTGAATATTTGTGGTGGGAAAAATGAGCAAGAAACCTTCACCTTATTCTCAAATGATTACAAAAGAAATGCACATAGTAATAAAACGAATGTGATAATGCTGAGTCAATCAAAATGCTTAGGCATTTTGTCTAAATATTAGAATTTCAATACATTTAAAATATGTTGGAAGTAAAAACTAAAGAGCAGACTAACTCCACTCAGGAACAAGTGACAGGGTGCGACCTGGTGGGGCAGTGATCGAGCGCAGCACACACATCCCCAGGACCCGGGTCACATTGCGGGTTGTGGGGAAAGCGAAGATGAACTACTAAATAAGATAAATAAATGCATCTTCCTCCTCTCTTCCTGCCTGCCTGCCTGTTCACCTTAATTTCTCCCACACCTTTTCTTTAAAAAATAAAAATAAAAATGAAGTGCACCCTTTGGCTCAGGCGCTGAGCTGGCAGCAGGGGGTACAGACCATTCTGTGTCCAAGGTCCTGGGTTCGCAATCCAGGGCCAAGAGGAACAAACAAAATGAACAAATAAATAACAGTGATTCCTCCTCACCCTTCTTTTCTCAAAAAAAAAGTATAAATAAATAGACCTAGTGTAAGTCACTGATCAGGAGTGACGGACGGGAGGCTTACCTGTGTATTTCATGTTAATCTACATTATTCCAAACACTGCTGATACAGCTGTGTTTTAATTCACAACGGATAAGGGAAACATTCACTGTCCCCGTCCTTTGGCCAACTTTAATTGCTAAAAACATTAAACTGAATTCTATACAAACACTGATTTTCAAAGACTGTAAAATAAGGCTTGAGAACCTAAAATGAAAGCATGAACAACAACAAATCTTTCTTCCTAAACACACCACACAACTTTCAGCCATCTCCTCCCCGTCGGTGTGCCTGAGGAGCGGGGCACGCCCCGGCTGTGATGGGCGTTGCGGCCCACAGGTCCATGTGGGTGCCAAACAGGCCCACCTGAAGGGATGCGGACAGCCCAGCCTCCGGGCCTGGCAGAGACGCTGGGGCGTGCGACAGCGTGAGTGACGAGGAGCAAGCACGGTGCCGCTACAGCACAGGGGCGTAGACACTGTCCTGAAACAACACCCCCCGGCACACGTGGCCGCTCAGGACTTAGCACGGAAGCGAACGGCCTGCAAGCTGTACCTTAAACCCCAAGAGCGGGGGTCGGGAGCAGCTGGTCACAAACTTGAGCAGCTTCCGCTTCTCCTCGTCTGTGAACCCCTCGACGACTCTCCAGAAGACCCTGATGACGGGATGGTCGGCAGAGTAGCCTCCTAGGGGAGAAGATGCGCCATCAGAAGAGGGTCACTGCCGGGTAGTTCTCCCGAGGGCACGAGCACAAGGCGGGACCGGGGCGCTGGCCGCATGAGGAGCGAAGCGAGATGAACGCTGGCCGCGGAAGGGGCTGCCAGCCACCTGGCTGTGCAGCGGGCCCGACCCGCATGCACCGACGCGCTGGCCACACAGAGGACAGGGAGCTCTCACTCCCAATGCGCTCAGCATCTAAATTAACTTCATCATGAGCCTTCCGGTGGTAACAGGGTAGAGGGCATGGCTAACAAGCTCCCCGGCGTATGGTTAGACCACCATTCTGAAGTGCACTATGCTACCCGCAGCTTTTATCTAGTTAAGTGCTTCCTAAAACTGAAATAACCGCTGCAGTTGCTCCCTCACTGTTGATATGCTGCAGAGAAAACATCGATCAAGTATCCTAAGTGCATTAATTGGCACCAAAATGAATATGATAATATTTTAAACCAATTTACTGGAAAAGCTAAGACCATTAAGGCACAAGCTTCCAGTGCAGACAAGTTAACGCAAACAACAAAGACAATTTCTTGGCAAAGGAAAATCCGGATTGATTTCATTTTTTTAAGCCTGTAACTGGAAGGTGGGGACAATGTGACCCTATGTTGTCATCTGCCTTTGCATAAACCCTACAGTTTGAATTCAGAGACTTACAAATTAACTAGAGCGGGGAGATACAGGCATGTGTGCATGTGTGCATACGGCTGCAAATGCAGTTCTGCAACCATCCTACTTCCACTTCCGCAGAGATGCCCACATCCACCCGGCGACAAACGTTACTGCGTGGTCTCAGCGTGGCCTCAAAGTCGCTTCATCTAGACGAATCTGTACAGAAAATGCTGTGCAACCACCAACGGGCCCTTTCCACACCCTCAGAAGGACCCCGGAGGAAGGCTGGGAGTCTGGGTGGGCTTCTGTTTTAAAAACGCTGATAACGCACGCGACACGAAATGCACTCTCTAAGCCCGTTTTCAGTGTGTGACGCGGGCGTGAAAATGCCACATCGGGCAGCCGCCACTGCCGTTTCCAGCCAGCACTGTTTCCTCACCGAACAGAAATCCCCACCAGCAGGCCCCCTCCCTCTCCAGCCCTGCTCATCGAGTCTCGCTCTGAGAAAGCGCCCAGCCCCACTTCTCCAAGCTGCATCACACAGCACGTGCTTCGCTTCACTTAGAGCAACGCTGTCAGCACTGATCCACACTGCAACGTGTATTTGAAGGCCATGAGTTTGTTTTAATGTGTAAAATCAAAGCTACTGCAATACAAAAAAAAGACTTACCATCCCACTGCATGTGTACCCGCACAGGTGTGCCTAGTCAGCGGCCGAAGGACACTGCGCTTCTGCCTTTTGGCGACGGTGCACACCGCTGCGTGAACGCGGCTGCGCAGAGCTGTCCGGCAGTGCTTCCACCCCTTCGTTCTCTAAGTCGGAGAGGCACTCAGGGTCACACGAAGTTCTACGTGTATTAGCTTTTCGGGGACCCACTAAGTCCATTTCCACTGGGTTGTACCATCTTCCATGGCCCCCAGCAATGACGAGGGCTCTAATTTCTCCGCGGCCTCGCTGGCCCATGTTACGTTGTTCTTCAGCCCGAGTGGCTGTTTTCGCCGCACCCCTCCGTGACGTGCAGTCAAAGTCTCCGGTTTGACTGTGCGACCTACAGGCCAGTGAGTGGACACTGTTTCGTTCTCACAAGCTGCTCAGTGTCTTCTCTGGAGAAATGTCTGCTTTAGTACTCTGCCCATTTGTCCAGGGGTGTCTTGTTGAATTTTAAGAGCTCTGTATATATTCTGGTGACAAACCCTTATAAAATATGCAATTTCCACACATTTTCTCCCATTCTATCATCTATTATTTCTCTTGTTACTTGTGCTTTAGGTGTCATATCTGAGATTCTATCACCAAATGCAAGGTCATGAAGATTCACCTCTGTTTTCTCCTAAGAATTTTATGATTTTAGCTTTCACATTAAGGTTGTTGGTCCATTTTGAGTTGGTTTTTGTATATGCTATAAGGTAGCATATAGCTTTATTCTTTTACAAAAATCCAATTTTTCTATTGTTTGACTTTAAAAATAACTGCAAACTTCTTCGAAAAGATTCCACAATTTTACATTCCCGTCAGTCAAGAGGGTTCCAGCTTCTCCAGAGACTAACACTTGCTGTTGTCTGTGTTTTTGATTATAGCCCTTCTAGGGAGTAGGATCTCATTAGAGTTTTATTTGCATTTCGCTGATAATCAGTGGTATGTAAACATCTCTTCATGTGCTTATTTGCTTGCTGACTATATACACACACGTGTATATATACGTATCCGTAAGAAATTACTTCTATCCATTTTTTTCACATTTAGTTGTTTTAATATTGATTTGCAAGAGTTTTTCTATATTGTGGATATAGTCCATTATTACATACGTTACTTGAAAACATTTCCCAATCTTTTTATTTTCATACCGGTATCTTTCGAAGAGAAAAATCTTTAAACTTTGATGAAGCTCAATTTTTTAAAATCAACTTCTTTTTAGAGACATTTTGCCTAATCCAAACTCCATGAACACTTCCCCCGCATGTTCTTTCAGAAGCTTTAGCCTTGGCTTCTACTCGCAGGTGTCTGGTCCACGCGGGCCCCTCCTGTGAGCGCGGGAAGGTCTCCGCTCCCCCGTTTCCGTGTGCCCGCTGTCCAGGCTCACTGTACCGAAGAGCAGTGACTTTAACACAAGCCCAGCTGCGTCCCACTGAGCAACACGCGCTTCCTGTGCCAACACCACACTGTCCTAAATGTGGTGGTTTTACACTGTTTATTTTTTGAGGAGAGCAGAGAAGGAAGAGGAGGAGGAAGCACTCTGACTTGTTCATTTATCTTTGGTTGCTGCCCTGGCCCCGGGTCCAGAGCTCAGGCCCTTGAGCTTTATGGCGTCTACACCCCAGCTGCCAGCTTAGTGCTGGAGCCACCGGGCTGCGCCTATAGTAAGTTCTAGGTCAGCCCTTCAAGTTTGTTCTACGAAATTATTTTGGCTGTTTTAGGGTCTTTTTTTTAACATTTCCATATGAAATGTATCAGCCTATGTACAAAGAGAGTTTGGTAGAGCTTTGATAGGGATTACACTGAATTTGCAGATTAATTTGGAGAGAATTACCGTCTTGACAATACTGAGTCTTCCAATCTACGAAAATGGACTGTCTCTCCATACTCATTTTCTCCTGGCAATGTTTTATAGTTTTCAGTGTAAAGACTTGTTCTTAATTTGCTAAACTTGTTTCTTCCTAGATGTGTATTTCAATTTTTTTGATGCTATTCTGAATGGAATGGTTTAAGTAACGCCATTTTGGGCAGAATACAGAAGCAGAACTGGTTCCTACGCTGATCGAGGCTGCAACCTGCTAGCACTGTTTACTAGCTCTACTTTTTCCCGTGTCGTTTGTGAAAAACACGCTTTCACTTCTTGCATCTCCCGCCCAAGCTGGATGTTGTCTCTGTGTCTCCTTTTTCCCTTTACTCTCTTCCTCCTTTCCAGCTGCTTTATTGCACTAGTGAGAGGCCCAGACTGAATGGTAATAAAAGCAGCAGAAGCACGTCTGCCTCAGGAGGAAAGCTTCTGGTGCTCGCAGGCAGGGTGCTGCCTGCTGTGAGTTCTCATAGCTGCCCTGTATCAGCTGGAGGACGTTCTCCTACCCAGAATGTGAGGTTTCGATCCTGCATGACAGGAGAGGTGCTCAGAGATTCAAAAGTGGCAACTGTCTTCGCTTTTTGACATCTGCCGAGATAATCACATGGGCTTGTTCTTTATACTTCCAATACAGCGTCATGATCTTCCTTGACTTGTGATAGGCTGGCGTCCCAGTAAACCTATTACAGGTAGAACAACTAAGCACTGAAAATGCATTTAATACACTGAACCTACCGTGGAAAGAAAGACTCTGATATGGAGCCACGGTGAAGCGTATTTAAGAGAGAGCCAAGGGACCCTTCAGAGGGTGCTGTTTTCATGGAAGGTCACCCCGAAGAAAATGACTTGAAAAGTGTGACTACCAGGAAAACCATGGCACCTCAGATGACCTGCCTGTGGCTAACACAGGTGTTTCTGCTCAGAAACCACCCACGACCAAGCACGTGGAGACCTGCCGGCCCCAATTGCAGTTCCAACCAACAGCTCCTGTGACTGGAAAGCCCCTGCGGTTCTGCCGGGATGAGTCTACCCCTTGCCAAGTCCAGGACACAATTCTCACTTGCCACTCAGTGTTTCTTAAGTTCCTCTTTGATTTCCTCTTATACCCAAGAGTCATTCGTAATCACATTAATTAATTTGGGGTCTTCCAGCCGGTTTTTTGTGCTGATTTCTAGTTTTAAGGCATTGTGGTCAGAGAAGATGCTTGGTATGGTTTTACCTTTGTCAATTTGTTGAGACATGTTTTGTGTCCAGACATATGATTTGTCCTTGAGAATGTTCCAGGCACACTTGAGAAGAAAGTGAAATCTGTAGTCATTGGATGAAGTGTTCGATATATGTCTCTTATACCAAACTGTTGCAAAATGGTCGTTTAAATTGTTTCCCTGTTAATTTTCTGCCTGGTGATCTGTCCATTGCTGCAAGTGGGGGACTGTGTTGCTGTCAAGTCTCTGTCAGTTCTGATAGCAGTTGATTAATACATCTTGATGCTCCTTCATTTGGTGCATATATGTTAATAAGCGTTATGTCTTCTTGCTGGTTGACCCCTTAATCATTATGTGATGTCCATCTCTGTCTTCTGTTCTGCCTTTTAGTTGGAAGTCTGTTTTATTCAATATACAAGTATGGCTGTTCCTGCTTTTTCTTGGGTTGCCATTAGACTGCAGGGTGTCTTCCAGCCACTGACTGAGTCTTTATCTTCTGAAAGAAGCTGTTTCCTGGATGCAGCAGGTTTGGCTAAACCTTTAATCTATCTGGCCGCTCCGCGTCATTGGACCAATTCAGTCCATTAATGTTTAGGGTGATTATTGATAGATAACTGTTTACTGTCATTTTGTCATTTGTCTTCCATGGGCTTTTCCAGAAAATGCCTTTGTTCTCTTTCTCTCTTTGGTGGGCTGGGTGTAGTTATACTGATTCATTTCCCTTTTTGTTTTCTTCTTTGCTTTTTCCCTGGAGATGTGTTTTGAGGTTACCCTGAGGTTAGCATTACAAATTCTATGTTTATTTCCTATTTTTACTTATTGAAAGCAGACCAATCTTGCACTCATTCTAACAGTTCACATTTTTATTCTCTTCTCTCCTCTTTGAACATTTTGCTGTCTTACTGTTTTTAAGTGACATTTCTTTACACTTTATAGAGCATCCTTTAATATTTTTTGTAGAGATGGCTTTGTGGTGATGAATTCCTTTAACGTTTGCTAATCTGCAAAATTTCAGTTGAGAAATCCGCTGACAATCTCATGGGGACTCCTTTGTATGTGACTTGTTTGTCTCTGGTTAATTTTAAGATTCTCTTTATCTTGTATTTTTGACATTTTGATCGCAATGTGTCTTAACTTAGGTCTGTTTGAGTTTCTTTTATTAGGGACTGAGTTTTCTGGGTCTCGAGGTTTACTTCATTCCTCAGGTTAGGGACCTTCTCAGCTATTATTTGTTCAAATATAGTTTCTGCTCCCTTTTCTCTCTAATCTTCTCAGGGACCACTATGATGAGAATGTTGTTCCTCCTGATATTATCCCCTAGGTCTCAAATACTGTGTTCCTTACTTTTCATTCTTTGTTCTCTCTCTCTCTCTTTAAAAAAAAAGGTGCAGGCAAGAATGAAGTTAAGTAGACAGGCAGGAAGAGAGAGGAAGAAGCACTTTATTATTTTTACTCAGTTGTTCACACTGGTTGCTCCCACCAGCCCCAGGTCTTGAACCATGACCTTGGATTGTATGTGGGACTGCTCCCAGATGTACTAGAACTATAGACCACCAGAGTGTACCCCTCTTTGTTCTCTTTGCTGATCTGCTTGAGCGCATTCCTCTGCCCTATCTTCTAGCTCACTGACTCTGAGGCTTCATCCATACTACTCGAGTCCCTCTACTGAGTTATTTAGTTCACCTGTTGCATTCTTTATTTCTTTGACATCTTGCTTCATTTCTTCTCTCCTTTTTTTGTTGTTCGCTTTTTCTTCCTTTATTGTTTTATTTCCATGGGGATGTTTATCACCTTTGCCCTAAATTTACTCAGGCAGTTTGTATATATCTGTTGCATTCTGATTTTCCCCTGGGGTTTTAATTTAATCCATCATTTTGCATATATTTCTCTGTGTCTTTGTTCTGTTTGGTATTCTGTCCATGCTTCTGTGGGTCAGGTTTCCCTGCAGTGATGGGACTGTGTCGACTTGCACTGAATAAACCTGGATGGATCTTGGTTTGAACACTGGGATTTGAGTTGAGGCAAAACCACGGTTGGATTTGTTGATGTTCTTAGGTATACTCCACACTGGGGCCCAAGAGTCCGCCCTATGGGGTTGGTGTTTACGTGGTGGATGCAGAATCTTCCCCGAGTGTCACAGGTCTGAGAAGTGAAGACCACCTTGTTGGCCCACAATTAGCAACCAAACTGCAGTTTCACCTCCACCCACAGGGTGGCACTAGTGGACAGTGGTGAAGGTTCCTCCCTTCTGTGACTCTCTTCTTCCTTTAAGCCTGGGTGTGGGATTTCCTGTCTGTGGATCCTGTGGGTCTGGTGCAGTAGGGTGGGAGTGGGTGGGGGATTTCCTTAGTTGTCTTCCGCTTATAGTACTGCCCTATGATTTTCCTTCGGGCCTACAAGGGCGCTGGTCTTCCTTCTGCCCCATACCAAGACCCTCTCCCCAACGCCACGCCCCAGTCCCAATGGATGGGGGCTCCCAGCTAAAAGAGCTACTCCCAAGGCTCCACCCTCTCTGTCACGACCCTTTTATCCTACTGAGGCTGAGAGTTCTGAATCAGTGATGCAGCTCTGAACCCCAATACCTCCCCCTACCCTTACAGTGGTGAATGCTGTCGCTGTCTTTACAGCCTCCAGACCTGCTTTTCCTCAGTGTTTGTGTCTGCAAAATCGGTGCATTTTGGCTGCTCTGTGGGGAGGAGGCGAGATTCGCGCCTGTCAGGTAGCCATCTTGACTCATCCCAAAGGTCACTTGAATTTGTGTCTCCTGTATTGCAGTCTTCAAAGAGCCATACAGGCACCTACTATTGATTTCATTCGACTAGGTTCTGTCAACAGTAAATGGCTTAGGTGTGCCCACCTCACATGCCTGGAGCACTCAGGTCAGCCTGTGGGGCAGATTCCCCATAACGTGGGTCCCACCAGGATGTGCTGAGCAGCTCACATCACTGACTGATACTGCAGGGGAAATGAAAACATGCAGAGTGTCCGTGCTTACTCTTGTGGCCAATAGGCACTGCCTTGCTGTCAGGAACCATACCATATTCCATGTGCAGCTTTTCTGAGTGTGTCACTTCTGCACCATCACGAAGCTGAATAATCCTAGGCTGAACCAACACTACACTGGGGACTGTCTGCATTATATTAATACATCTTCAGATGTGAAATTAAACCTGGTGTTCATAGGGGGATACGATTTGGTTTAATCACTGTTGTGCAATGCTTTATTCAGTTTACTAATATTGTGAGGATTTTGGTGTCTGTGTTCAGCAGGAGGGGAATGTATCATTTCCTTTGCTTGTTTTATTTTTGCCTGCCTTTGATTATCCAGCTACTGATGCTCTTTGAGGAGGGAAAAGTTTTACTTACTCGGTCAGAGCTAAACATTTTGGACAGTAGTATGTCTTTACAGTTTAAATATTATTGTAAACAATTATTTTAAAACATCTAGAAAATGGAGAAAAATATAATGAAGAAAAGTCACCTGTAATCTCATTCATGGTAAATAGCCATTACTGCTCTTTTAGAAAACTGAGATGGCGTTTCAGCTTTCTTGATTTTTAAAAAGTAAATGATATACAGTATATCATATTCAGATAATAAAGGGAAATAAAATTTCACGGAAGTAAAAATGACTTATAATCTTACAACCACTTAACATTTTTGCTTATATTTACTCAACTTTATTGTCATAGATAAGGGATATCACACCTTTTTCATCACCTGGCTGTGTAGATTATATTTCAAATTGTCTAAGATATTTACTTTTAAAAGTCAGCATTCAGCGGCCCCTGGTGGAGCAGTGGTGAGCTTAATCGCCTCCAAAGGTGCGCAGGTCACAAACTCCTTCCTGGGTTTGAGTCCCCGGCCTGCGGGGAGGCAGCCAGTGTGAACAACTAAATAAGAGTAAAATAAAGATTCTTCTTCCTCCTCTCTCTTCCTGCCTGCCTGCACTTTTTCTTTAAAAAAAGTCAATGTACATGGTAAAGATAGGAAATGATGGCTCACAATTTTAAAACATTTTATAATACCTATTTGAGATTCTGTAGTTTTCTTCAGATGGGAAAAAAGATCAAGACAAAGTGTCCCTTCAACTATATGAAACGATTTAGACTGCTTTCTCAATGTCAACTCTGCTTGACAGATTTTTTCTGTGAGCCATATTCATTTTCATTTCATGCCCCTAAATGCTAACACCTTTTAACTTCTGGGATTTTCTCTCTCAAAAACCAAAAAAGATGATTATATAATATAAACAGAAATATAAACAAAGTCATTAGAGAGTAAAGTTAAATAAATCATGCTATTATCTAATTCTCAGAAATTAACTGCAAGAAGAGTAGCTATACATTTTAAAACTGTCTTTTATTTTGATGCTAAACAAACAAAAGATTCTAAATGATGTATCACCACCAACTGCATGAAAATGCCAGAACAATAGACTCTGGTTAGGGAAAATGCACTAAAGTAAGAATGGCTTTTCCACATTTATTTCTATTTATTTTTTCTAAAGAAAGGAGCAGAACGCGCAGGAATGTGGCGAGAAGGCAGGCAGAAAGAGAGAGGAGGAAGAAGCACTTTATTTCATTTCTATTTTTATTTGTTCACACTGTTTGTCCTTGCTTCCCCTTGAACATGGGGCTCAAACCCAGGGGTGTGGCTTCTGTCCTTCAGAGGTGACTGACCTAACTGCTGCTTCTCCAGGACACACCACAGTGGTTGTTTTAAGGATGATCTTCCCCTTTTTTTCAATATTGCCAGTAAACATGATGACTCTTTTAATTATTTAACAAAAAGTGACAAATGCCCAAAGACATACATACCCCTGGGTAGTGATCAATCTCTTATGGTTTTAATTCATGACTTCTCTGATGACTAATGCTGTTGAACCACTTTCTACCTTCTTTTTGGTTTTCATTTTCTTAAAAAGTAGAAACTTTAAAGTTTCAAATCAAAGAGTATTTCAATGTGGTCCAACTTTTCAATATTTTCTTTGTTAAAGGGGTTTCTGAAATAAAGCATTATTTTAAAAAGCAGATTGGGTGCAGCCCATTGCCCATAGCAGATCCCTGAGAAGGGAGTTGTACAGAAGACAAAAGACGGGGTGCAGAAAGTGTGGAGATGAGGAGACACATAGGCAGAAGGAGCAGAGTTTCCTCATGGTGGGCAAGAAGGAATGGGAAGACCTCATGACACATTCTGGTTTTAAATCACGCGAGGTCATTAAAAGTTACTTTGGAAACGTGGCCGTCTGTAGCATTTTCAGGAATAACAGCGAACTGAACTAGACATACCCGGCAGCATACCTGAATAGTTCGTAAAGGACTTCAGGTCCTCGAGGCTTATGGGAACTTGTGCACCAGAAATTAACACCTGGAAAAAAGTCATTTCGTGAGATTCGAGGCAGATGTGACGGCAGCCCCCGCACCACCAAAGGGTACCCCGGCGCCAGGGAGCAGCGCACCTGGATCTCCTGCTGGTCGAACATCCGGAGCCACTCCAGACTCACCACGTTGGCCAGGCCCTGCCGGAAGGCCAGGCAGTGCTGGCGGATCTGCCGGTTGAGCCTGTAGTCGGCCACCAGGTGGATGTACGCAATCCGGTTGGCGCTGGTGACGGGGATGTCTTTCCCGCCAAACTTTAGTTCAACTACCTGTGAATGTTAAAATACGAACCTTCAATAGTCCTTCAAGTGCGACCATAAGGTAAAACTAAACAAGAGGCAGTGAACGGGGGAACCCCGACTGCTGCTTTGTAACTGAGAACCTGAGTCACAACGTGCGGGCACCTGACACCGTGTGCGGAGGTGTGGACACGCATCTGCCCAGTGCCGGGGCATCCTCGTCGGTGTGAGCCCACTGGCCACCCTGATGGCTCAAAGAACTGCGGCATGAGGCAAGGGCACAGCCACAGCGATTTTGGTAAGAAGAAAGAAAACGAGAACTCTCAAAGGGCAAAGAGATGGAGTGATGAACAGAAGTCGGAGGGAAGACAGGATTTCACTCTGGAGGAAATAATTTCAGAAATGACAGCTGTGGTCACTCACTCACTCACTTCGTTGTATAAAAAAAAGCACACATTTTTCACTATATTTCTGTAACATTAGCTTGCAAATTACGTTAAATATGATTTAACGGACAGTGGCAGTAATCGGAGAAAACGGATCTATTCTTATGCATCTGAACAGGAGCAGAAGACAGTTTTTCATCATGATGCTTCCACACACAGAATCTGTAGGTCTCTGTAGAGATACTGTGGGAGCACTGCGGGGGGCGTGGGGGGAGCAGCGTGCAGAGCCCGGGTCCCAGCTGGCCCCTTCCCCCCAGGCCCTGTACAGACAGGTTATCCAGCCCCCGGGACTTTGTGTTAACAAAACAGCACTATGTGCCTGCCTAGGAATGTGATTATGTAAACTCAACACTGACGGGCAAACACCGTCGGCAACTGACAAGTGAGCAATGGTCCCCTAATCCACGAGGGACACGTCCCAAGACCCACAGGAGATGATGAAACCTCAGAGAGCACTGAGCCCTAGATATACACTATTTTTTCCTCTATTTATATACCAATAATGAGATTTGATCTGTAACTTAGGCAAGTAAAGGATTAAAACAACAGACCAGTATTATAGTATACTGCAGCAGGTAAGGTGAATGTGGTTTCTCAGAACACCTTCTGTACTTAGTATCTCACTGCAGGTGACAGTGCGTTGAGAGCAGACAAGGCAGGATGGCTGTGTCCTCCTATAAGGTCCCTATTTTTAGCACTTAAACAAAAGTGAATTGCTAGGCTTGGATGAGGTAATCTGTGCCATGGATAAAGAAATACTAAGTAAATTCCAAATAAGGGAGCAAAGTCATTCCGAGCACCCGGCTCACTGCACGGGGCTTCTGATGGAGGGGGGCGCCGGTGCCACCACCAAGAGGCCTGTGGAGCAGGTGGCCAACTTTGGTGACACAGAGGTGCTTAGCTGCGGGTTATGGAGCTGCTAACTCCCTGTGGCGTTCACTGCCATTGGTCCTCCTGGAACCATAAAGTCTGGGCGTCCACAGGCCCTGGGCCCCCACTTCACAGAGAGGTTATCTGAAGACAGTCTGCCCATAGTGCTACTGAAATCACCCAGTGTCTGATGCTGCAGACCCTCTTCCATCTACCTGGCACAGCCTCACTGGCCTCAGTCCTCGGGAATTCACCTTGTCCATGTGGGCCTGGACCACGTCCCTCCCTCTCTGGAGAGGCTGCATGCCGGCTGCATGCCGGCCACACCAGCAGCCGTCTGACCCCATGTCGGGAAGACGATGGCACCATGATGGGAAGACAAGCAATCGAGCCCCGTGCCTGCCTCCTCAGACCACGCTGGTGACCAGGGATCCTCCTCCCTCGGGCACCCGCCCCATGTGCTGGAACCGAGAACCAGTGCAGCGTGTGCAGGGAGCGTGTGTACGTCCGTGAGACCTGGAACACTGAGCCGCTTGCACAGGGCCGGCCCATGGGTGCTGAGCCCACAGAATTCATGCCCTTTAGCAGGAGAGGAGGGGGCTTGACGACTCATCCTTGGACACAGAGCAAAGCAGCCAAGGCTTCTCCATGTGATGTGATCACTTCTTGGCCCATTTCAAACCTGGGTGTCTTCCTCAAGGGAAACGTGTGTATAAATCAGGAGCCTAAGCTTGATATCCAATGTTTTATTTTAAAGGGAAGGTGCAGGCAGGAATGAAGATGAGGAGGCAAGGAGATAGGAAGAGAGTGGAGGAGAAGAGCTTTACTTTACTCAGTCGTTCACTCTTCTCCTGGGCCCTGGGATGCAAACCCAGGTCCTTGAGATGCATGTGGGCTGCACTGGCTGGAAGCAGAGGCCCAACTGCTACTCCACCAGGGAGAGCTTCGTGCTCGATTTTAAGCAGGCGACCACACAGCCCTGCTCATTACACTGAAGAAAACAAATCTGAGAACAACACCATTATTTTAAAAGGGAAGATTTAATTACCATAACCTGCCAATATAATGAAGTATTGCTTATTACAAATCTTTAAATCACGGTATTTTACAAACTCTAACCTGTACAGAACTATGGGTTTAAATCTATTCTACAAAAATCTATAAGCTCTCTCCCCAAATCAGATACCTTGCTAGTGACATCTTAATTTTCCCAATTAGATTCTCTCGTATAATTATTCTTATGCATTATCATCTATAATCTCTTTACTCGTTGGGAATTTCTGTGAGTAACTGGAACATCTTAACGTCATACTTTTGCTTTTAACAGATTCCAGCATTACCCGTGGTGCTGTAATGGGACGTCGGTGAGGCGACACTTCGCCAAGGCCATCTATCTCCAAAGAAATGGGTTGCACTCCATTAGCAAAGGCCTTGCACAGGCCATTACGAACCCGACGCCCAGGCGCTCTCATTTCATCGCACAGGTTCGCTCACCACTGGGGAAGCGAGCAACACGGCGTGGAAAACCTTGGCAGTGACACTGTGTGGTGGCGGTGCAGGCGGGCAGGGCCAACTCACAGACGCGCGCACGTGCAGTACGTGCGTGAGTTCCTCCTTTGAAACCAAGGCCTTCCATGGCCACCCACAGACCACAGGGCAGCGTCCAGGCTGCTTGGCACCCGCTGCTCTTCTTCCACTCCCCAAATTTCAGCCTCCTCCCAATCTGCACATCTGCCAGGGACCCACTGGCGCCTCTTCCAGGTAGCCCTCCCGGACCGACAGGGAGTGGAGCACTTCTCTGGAGAGATTACTAACTCTGCCTCCTAATGCACAGACCACATGTGTCTCTCATGAGAATGCACACGATGTCACAGTTAGAAAAAAATCTCCACATAATGCCCCTACATGCACAGGAGATGCTTGGTACCGTGTCATGAATAGGTCAGGAATGGCTGGGTGAACAAATGATTAGGTGTGGTGGCTCTCCGAGGCCCCTACGCGCCCCCATGGCCCTGTTCTTGAGCTCCTGGGAGCAAAGCTGAGTCAGCTTATCCATCGACGGTGCACTACGGGTACGGGGTGCTCGTGGAATTACTCCTGCAGCAAAGAGTGGAAAGGGTGCGAGCGCCACTCACTGCTGACAGTGTGGGACAGCGTGTACCAGCACAATGCAACGTCCTGTCTTCGGAAAAGGGCTGAAGTGCTGACACCGCACCCAGAGACACGGGACCGCCCACTGAGCCCGCCCCGGCTGACAGACGCACGGACACAGGTGCGGTTGGTTTCGCCTGGCCTGGGGCGGGGAGGCCTGCTAACAGGCTTGCACTCCTTCTGGGGTGAGGAGGTGGCGGAGCCCCCAAACTCTGAGCACAACGAACAATCAGAGCACTCGGGATGACGCTCAGGGGCTCCTGAGGGGGCGATGTCTGCGGGCCCGTGTCCCTGAGCACTCACCTGTGCCTCGCCGAGGTCGTTGTTCACCACGGTGAAGTTCAGCCCCAGCTCTTCCACGTCGCCTTCATAGCTCTTGAGGAAAAGCAGGTTCCTGTAGACTTCGGGGTCCAACGAGGCCAGGTGGTGGACGTCCACATCTGCGCTGGTGCCCAGCAGCTTGGAGAGGAAGAAACCAGCGAAGGGCAGCTCCACCAGCATGTTTTCGTAGAGAGCCTTCAGAGGGAAACGACAGCGCTTAGTGCCCACAGGGACGCGTCCTGCTTCCTCAACACGAGGACGCGGCTGTCCGACTCGAGAGTGAGCATTGCCCAGGGGAGCAGCTATTTCTCCACGAAGAGGAGGATGATGGCGGGAGCTCGACTGTGGTGGCCATTTACCGTGCGTGAAGTCACAGGTTCGACATTTCACACACACAATGTCGCCAAATTCCGAACAGACCATGGAAGAGCGTTAGGGCTGCGATCAGAGCTGGTAGTGCCAGGGGGGATCCTGAGAGCCAGTGTCTTTGGAAGAGGGCTCTGCAGGTCTACAAAGAACCCCCACAGTGGGGCTGAAGCGACAGACTGCTGTCAGCTCTGCCGCTGCCGGCGCCCCTCAAGGTCAGGGTCTGCAGATGCGCTGGCCCGAGTCCTGCCACTCGCGTGCCGTCCCAGGGGGTCTCCGGCTGCCCGCAGCCCACGCGAACCCTGCAAAAGTTCACTGACTGCCTGGGCCCCGACCTTCACAGGTGCCGCTACGGGGCCTAATGCGTGTGGGGTCGTTGGCACCTCAGTGACAGGCCAGGCCTTCAGATAGGCTCCCGATGGAGGGGCTGTCAAACGGAAAGAGCTCATGCTCACTGTCCTTAGATCGCTGACCCCTCAACAGGGTGTAGACCAGCTTACCCCAGACTAGTTCACCGACCCCATTCTCAAGTGAAGAGCTTGGTGCTTGGAACTCAGAGACACATCACGCCGTAAATGAGTAGGTGACAAGTCCTAGGCCCCTGTGCTAGGTAGTGATGGGTCACCGTGAGCTACACCCAACCTTTATAAGGGTCATAAAGCAGAGTTACTTGTGTATTCACTTGCACAACTTAGTCAAGTGTTCAACTTATGCAGCCCGGCTGCGTTTCTGGCCTGATCATTCTGTGCCGCACCCCTCAGACGGAGCCCCAGAGCAGTCGCACCCCCTCGTCCTATGGAATGCCTGTCAGGTCTCAGCCAGGACCTTGCCGTCAACACCATCCTGCTCATCTTTCACCACGAACGGGACTGCGGTGCACACTCCTAGAGCTGTCTTCTCGGAACGAGGTCTCTGCGACTCGTCTCCGTGGCCGCCTGTCCTGAGGGATGGCTGCGCCCTATCTTCTTCTATACACCTGGTGCTGGACGGCGGGGCAGCCCTAGGTCGCGCCACGAGGGAAAAGCCGGGAGCTGCCGCGTGAGCGCCGCGGAGCCTGGTGCTCTGTTCTGCGAATACAAAGGTCTGCTGCGAGTGTGTGGGCTCACGGTGTGTTTAACGTTTGGGACACTGGAACAGGGTTTCTGAGATGTCATATGTATTTTTCACTACCCGCAATAACGTAGCAGTGTTCTGCCTGGTCTACGTCCTCACCAGTGGTCAGTACTGTCGGTCTTCCCCATTTTAGTTGCCCTGGTCGGTGCGAGGGGATGGCCCACCATGGCTTCGATTCACATTTCCCTGATGACTGGCGGTTTGGGATCACCACACTGCGTCACGCACACTTCTGTGCCCGAAGTTGCGAGGGAAAAGCAAGGATGTGCATTGTAACTGTAGTGCTAATTCCCTATCTATATGTTTTTTAATTCCTTTATTTATGCTTTCGAGTTAAAAGTCTGACTCTAGAATCAGTAACAATATCCGTTGCAAAATAACAACGAGCACGGTCATTGGTTTTGCTAAACTTGCGACGAACTTGCAACAAAAGCAATATCGGCCCACAAGTCAACAGAATGAAACAGAGAGCAGCGTGTTCTGCCCACAGGGTAAGTGACTCTGACTTGGTAAGACAGGTGACTCTGACTTGGTAAGACAGGTGACGCCGACTGAGGGCCACAGGGTGGACATTTCTCTTCGTACACTCTGGGCGGGAGCTTGCCCTCTAGCTTCACTTTCACAAAATGCAGACACGGCTCTCAGCTCACAGTCACTGCTAAGGAGGTGGCACAGAGCTGCCCATAGACCCTGGACCTCCTCCCCCGGGGAGTCCGAGATGGTGGCGGGACAGGAGGGACAGCCTGTTGTTCTGTATCTGCTGTGTTCGTACCTGTGTCACCTGGAATGTCCTGTACCCTAGCATGTTAACAAATAAGCGCTAACGTGCCTTTATAATACGAAAAAAGTCCCTGAATGTAAACATGCCAATTTGAATTAAAAAAATCAAAGTTTTTTTTTCCTGAAAGTTTGGGCTGAAACCATGGGAGCACATCACATGGTCAGTCAGTGCTGGCGAGGACATCACTCTCCAGCGGCATGTCGGGGCTTCCCTGGCGTGATCATTATTCCTGAGGCCGACGTTATAATGCGCTGTACGCTTTGCAGAAGCCTCCTTACTACTTTATTCTATGTGATGACCGATGAGGAAGCTGCAACGAATCTCTGTCAAACATGCTCCGGGAAGTATAGTAATCCCTTACCGCATGTCCTCGTGGACCAGCCGTGTGTCAAGAACTCACGCCAGTGACCCCTCCTGTTGGCCTGGAGGCCTCCCGATAGTTAAGTCTGGAGTGACTCTCATATGGAGCCAAGGGGAAATAAGGATTCCTCTATAGAGGCTGTTTCATTTGAGACGAAACTTAAACAGAGACGTGTTTACAGCGACTCCACTCAGGTGAGAGGGGTGTCATGGCCACCAGGCAGTGGAGAAGTGGAGGCATGGTCCCTGCTCAGCTGAGAGGGGTGTCATGGGCCACCAGGCAGTGGAGAAGTGGAGGCATGGTCCCTGCTCAGCTGAGAGGGGTGTCATGGGCCACCAGGCAGTGGAGAACTGGAGGCATGGTCTTAAGCACAGCTGATCATGAGCTTTCTCCTGTGTGGGCGGGCAGCCTGCGACCCTTACTGCGATAGGTGACCCCAGGGCAGAGCAGACATGGGCAGAGGTATCCAGATTTTTAATCACAGCTGTATGAAGGGTGTGTTCTACGCATGGGCACCAGATCCAAGGCCAGTCTGACTCGAGAGATGCTCTGCCACGAAGCTGTCACTCAGAAGTCTCATGACCAGGAGGCCATTCAAGCCGAGCAAGTGCTGGTGTGAAGTGCCTTAGAAAGCACAAGGATGAGCTCTCTGGGTCCCTGGGGGCGAGTCCTAACTGCCACAGAGCTCAGCAGACTGGCACGCCGTCCTCCACTCCACACACGCCAGTACTCACACCTGAGCCATGGCCCCCACCGAGACGGGGCAGAGGCCTTACCATGAGGTGCAGGAGGACACGAGGAAACAGCCATGACCGTCTTCTCAGAGTCAGTCCCTGAGTGCCCCGGGCCCATGCTCCCAGAAGACATCTGGAGGAGCGCACTTGCTGGGCGTGTTGGGGCCCAGGCTGCGTCCCACCTGCTCCAGCAGGCTGGAGGGCTGGACAGCGCTGCTGTCCCCTGCTCCAGTGCGGGTGTGAATGCTTACCCAAATGATTTGAGAAGATGGCAAAAAGGAACCTCTTAAGGAGAGAACGAGTAATAAAATGGGGACTAGCATTAGGTCGCCACCGACAGGGGAAGCGCTCTGGGGCGAGCCCGTTTGCCCCAAGTTAAGAATGGCTGGTACCACTAACCTGGAGCACTTATAAACCCCATTACTTCTAAGTGAGCGATGACTTCAAAGCCCCAGAGAACAGCCGCTGACAGTGACATGACGGATTCCAGGTGCTGAGGGAGAGCACCGTCTGCATGGTGGACTTTAAAGTAAACTCGAGTGTAAATCATCTGATGCTCAGTAGATAAGGTCGCCGTGTGCCACTGCTATATTAGTAACGAGAAGCCGTGAAATCCGTTACACAGATCTGAGCTACCTGAATTTTAAACAGAAACTCCACTGTGACTCATAAAATGGAAATGTGTAGGTATAATTTTTTATACAAGGCAGGTTTAAACCTTTAGAGCATTTAATACACAAGCACTAATAAATGATAGCACTAAAATCTATGATTGCATCAGCTAAATGGATTATAAATTAAATTTCCATAATGCATGCAACCAAGATACTAATGTAAGCATAAATCAAGGTATTTTCTAAACACAGGTTAATTATACAACTTCAAGAACTGCCTATTTTTTATGCAAAATAATCCACTTAGCATTTTTCATACGGCCTGCATTCTCAGCCAGCTGCAACACACTTGTTCCTAGAAGCGTATCAATAACGACGTGTCAGGAAAAAATAGCAATAGGTATATGGAAAAAACCTGTAACGTATTTTTCAACTGTCTGTCTTTTATGAGTGTTTATGGCTAGAAATTGTGCCAAAATGATTTGAAATAAAAAGGATTAATTAGAGTAGAAGCCTTTTAATATAAGTGAGTGCAGTCGCGGTGCGATTAACGCAAATCGCGGCACTATCAGGAGATGGATGTGGCCACGGTGCAGGCCGTCTGTTTGCGGCCAAATAACTCCAGGAATTTACTACATTAAGAATCAATAAAAAAATAATGCTTTTCCAATGCATCTCTATCAATCTTCAGGTAGTTCTAAAGTGAACATTTATAACTTAATCTAAATGCTGTATCAGAGATGTCTTGTTCTGAAGTCCCCCTAACTGAGCAAGATGGGGACTTTAATTGTTCCAGGTCGTGGCTGGAAGGCGGGCACGCGGGCACAGGAGCAACGGCCTGCTCACAGGGACCGCCGTTTCACGCCTGCACTTCCGAACCAGCAGCCGGAGCGGAGGAACGTGCGGCCGGCACGCGCGGACCCCGGCGCTTAGGAGCCAGCTCCTGCGGGCGGAGGGCGCGCCGACCCTGAGCCAGCAGGCTGCCTAGAGCACACGCGTCCGTCACGTCACACGTGTGTTGCTGCCAAGTATGCGCTGGGGCCTTGACACAGTGGGATTCTGCATCGTGAATTCCTTTGCAGAAACCATTTATTCTCTTTAGAGACACTTCTGGTCCTGCAAAACCCAACAAGGTGCATTTCAAACCCCGGCCGTCACAGTCTCACCGCATCGTCCTTTTTACTCCTTTTCCCCTTTGTCTACACGGCCACCGGGTCTCCAGCGTGAAGACCACGCCCTCGCCGGGCCTCTCCGCGTCGACGCGGCCCCTTGAGTAAAGGTCTGCGCCGCTCGTGCCCTGGCCGGGCCTCTCCATCTCTCCCACACAGGCAGGCGGGCAGTCGCAGCAGCACAGAGCTCTGCACCAGCAAGCGGGGCACGACCCCACTCCCCACGCAGTGGGCTGCTCCCGAGGCCGCGTGGCTGCCGCCTGGTGCAGCTTCCCAGGACTCGCCTCCTCTTGGGCCCGGGGGCATCTGCGCACACGTTTGTGTTCACAGGGGTCAGTGGGTCAAACGGTCACCATTCAATTGTCTGTCCCCAGCGCACCTCAGCCCAGGTGCCTCGGCAACACCTGCCAGTGTCCATGCGGCGGGGTCTCGCCCGCTGTGCCTGCATTCCCCCAGTGACGCGCCCTGCCACCTTTCACGCACTGGCGCACTTCCCGCCTGAGCCGCAGAAGTCCTGCCCGTCCGTGCACTTCTCGGGTGCCTGTTCCTGCGAATCTGCGGCACTGCCAAGCTCCCTCCTCTGCCGGTCCCCTCCACAGTCCTCTCCCGTGCGCACTGCGGCACAGCACCGGGGCTGTACTGAAGGCAGGGCTACTATCCTGCACACTTGTCACACCCCAGGACACAGGATGGTCCCCTGCTGCTCCACCGGGGCTGGCTGTTCCATGTGCTTGCTTTGTCCTCACGGCCACCCTGGACGCATCCCCACAGGCCACAACCCCAGTCGCAGGCCCCAAGAGTCCCAGGAGCCGCTGCCGCTCCGAGGCCCATGCCGCGGCTCTGCCTTCAGTCGCCCTGCCCTCAGGGACACCCAGTGAGACCCGCTCACACGTCACTCGTGCGCACACAACCCAGTCTTCACAAGTCACCCCAAGAACACCAGCACCGCTAAACCCACCTGTACCCCAGTCTCTGCCTAAGAAAACCACCAACCGCACCGCGGGCCCCCACCCTAGTCCAGACTGGCTGGCCGCCCGCTGCTGCCCGCTACTTACGCTGCCAGACTTCAGGTGCCAGATCACAGGGAGCGGTGGCCACCCCAGCTGGGACCTGTAGCTTGGGCCCACTGACACTGTAATGATGGGGGGGGCCTTGCGGTGGTGCCGTCACTGCCTGGGGAACAGGGGACCCAACCCGCTTGCTGCCTTCGCCCTCTCCCCGACTGAGCGGCCTCTCTCCTGCATCCAGTCCTGCAGCCTGCGGCTCCTCCAGGAAGGGAGTAGGACCGCTCGCCACCGCCTCCCGGTGCGCTGGACCCCAGGCCTCCCGCCTCCGCGAGGCTGTGCTGCTTCTCACCCGTCCCCGCGTGTGCACTGCTCTGTCTGTGCGACGGCACTGCCTCTGCATCGCGCACCTGCACGACCGCCCGGTTTCCTTAGGGAACACTCGCCTGGAGTGTCCCTAGCTCTGTCGCCATATGCTGCCCACTGCGGGCCTCCCCTCAGAACAGCTGCATCGCAGCTCACCATGAATGAGCCCGCGGAGCACCTGGTCCCGGAACAAGGCCCCGCCGTCCTCCCCCGGGTCTCTGCGACCTCGCCTGTTCCTGTCTAAGGGGCCACAGCATTCCTTGCTGCCGGGTCGTCACGCAGCAGCCCCACTCGCTCAGTTTGTGCTGAGAGCCCGAGGCCCGCTGGCTGTCGCTCACGTGCACAGCATTTCCCACCGTACTGCAGGGGGCAGGGGGCTCCGGGACGCGGTCAGAAGCAGGCTCTGGCGCGCATGCTGACGAGCATCTGCTGTCAGAGGCCCGCTGAGACGCAGGCTGTGGCTGTGGTACAGGAAGACTCCTGGCAACGGCGGCGCGTGGGGCGCGTGGGGCTCTGGCCTCCCCTGCACGAGAGCGGCTAACCGCGCTGCTCCATGAACGCTCGCTCTCAGGCCCCCCCACGGGCCGAGGCGCAGTGTCCACGCTGCCATCATGCGCTTTCCCTCGAAACACTGCACATCTGGATTCCAAAATGTCACAGCTGGCCGTTTCTCCCTACCTTTCCAGCTGCTTCTCCCAAACCCCGCCCGTGCGCTCCTCTCTCGAAGGCCCCAGCCCCGGGAGGCTGGACTGTCCCCTGCAGCCTCTCTGCGCGTTCTTCCCCTTGCAGCACTTGTCCACGAAGTGCAGTTCAGGTGCTGGTGCTCCCTCCACCCAGACCGTGTTCTGAGGCTCCAGGCCCTGGTTCAATGGCCCATTTCGTGTCTCTGTGAGTGTCCATCAGTCAGGCACTTCAGAGTTTGGAAAGCAAACATCTCATCTTCTCCCCAGGTCTCCCCCATCCTCACAGTGACACCCCTACTAGACTCTAGCCCTCCACAGAAGCCCAGCGCCCCTTGATCTCTTAACCCACCACACCTGACTCAGCTGCAGCTGCTCCTGGCTGACCCTCTCCACACAGCCCCCACTGGAGGAGGTGCCCCACCAAAGCTGTGCGGCCTCCGCCAGGTTTCACTGCCCGAGCTCCTGCTCCATGGAAGTTGGAGCCCGAGGAGACACACTCCAACACGATCAGGGACCATCTCCTCACCAGGTCCCTGACGGCACAACCACGGCTCCCAGACAGTGCATCTCCCTGAAGAGTTAAGCTCAAGCATCTACTGCGGCCTCTTAAAGTGAACCTCAAACTTAGAAGTACTAGTAACACTCTACTTCTTCACTGCATCTGGCTTTTCATAAGGTGAAAGGTACTAAGTCCAAATGGATAGCTGGATGTTTTCAAGGGCTCACGGGCTATCTTTTATTTCTGGATATTTACTGGCCTTACTGCACGAATGGAAACTAGGTAATAGTGAGCTTCAGCTCTTCAGCGAGACCAGTCTGCTCTAATTTTCAGCTGTGACTTAACATGGCTTAGAAAAAGAAAAGAAAAATTTGCCTCGGTAAGATACTGCTCTGTGCTCAGTTGCACTGGGAGTACTTTAAATACGAGAAGAAATACCTCAATAGCAAAGCAAGATGCATCTATCCAGGAGCAGAATGAATCGTGGTGGGCTTCTCAGAGCGGCTAGAGCTGCGACACTCTTAGGTACGGACTCATTGAGGCAGACACGCTGGCCACTTCGCTGTACAACCTAACCATTTTCACTTCACGCTCCCTGTGAAGACAAAGTGAACGTGCTGACAACCACAGCTTAAATGATGCAGAGGGAGGGTTCTTGTTTTTAGGGGATCTCTGGAATGCTCTGAAAGCAGGTACATGCTCAGAAAGGGTGCGAGTCAAAGAAAGTAATCATTTATAAATTATTCTGACATCCATTTTCCTGCTTCCCCAGAAGATGAAGGTTACCACCATCACGAAGCCACTCACCGTGGATACTCGGGAGGGTCAGGGAAAGCTTACTGGTGAAATTCACTGTCATCAAAGTGAAAACCAAAAAGGGCCTAACACTGACTGGGGGTCATGCCAAGCATAGCATGATCCACGTCTGCTGAATGTTGTGTAAACAATCTAAGGGAAAAGACACATGCATTTTAGAGATGAGAATACTCAGTCTGATGACAATCTGAGTGAGCAGCTCAATCACACTGACCCTTAATGAGTCTCAGGGCTGCAAGAGAGATAATGACATAGAAGCTTTGCCATCTGAAGAGCCAGGACAAATGCAATACTAGTATTTACCTCAATCTCCAGCAAATTCGGGAGCATTTTATAAATGGACTCTAATGAGAGGCAAAAATAAATTTTCCCAACTTTCAAACTGCAAACTGTCAGCATTATACTCTGATACCTACGTACAATGAATTCAGCTAAAATACAAAATTATAAACCCCGCTGAACTTTCACAACCTGTTAATTAAAATTTTGAAATATACAACCAAGATATTATCAAATAATCTGATTTACAGACATTCTGCTCTAATTAAATCAATATTCTGAAGTAAGAAAAAAAAAAAACCACTTTCCAATAGAATTAAAACATGATGAAAGATTTCCTTCAATAAATATTCTGAACTTAATTGGCTTAAATGGACCTCGGGGCTCCTAGCTGTTAAAAAAAAAGTTCGAGATGACATTACTACATCCTTGAGCTGTTTGTTTACTCCTCGTCTAGACCTGATTTACAGGCGGTGAAATGCAGTCGCGACCTCCACAGAAGCAGGAATCCTCTGCTAATGGAACTTTTAACTGAGAGGTGACCAGTGACATGAGGTAATTCTTCCCAGGCAGGACTGCTCCTGGAGACCTCCGCACACTTCATCACAGTAAACATTCACTAACATATGCATTAAAGAAAATTTAAATACATTATGACCCAATAAATATCATAATCCATCAACAGACAATTTCTTCTCTTCAAGATTGACGTTCAGACACCACACTATTCGTGTTCACTGTTACACTCACTTAGAGCTGGAGAATTTGTAATGCTGGTGCAAAGCTTAACCATTTGTAATCAGATGATAATCAGTTACGTTTTAGAGCGAACACTCCCTGAGGAATTTCCAAGCAAAAAATTACACAGGCTTAAGTATGTGGGGCTAAATTAACTGCCATCCACAACCATCATTTGTTACTGGTTTTGTCATCTAAACTTCACTGCTCTAAAGGGCTTTACTGAGACACAATCTACACAGACCTCGTTTCCGAGGGAACGGTGGTGGTCCCCCAGTCTCCTCCGGGGAAGCTGCTTGAAGAGACACTGCTCCCAGCACAGGAGGAAGAGCGGGAGCAGCCAGGGCGTTGCGGAGACCCCGCCGTGAGAGCAGGGAGGCTGGGAGCGGCCGGCACCAGCAGAGGAAAACGAGCGCGCCTCCGCTGATGCAACCAGCACGATGGACAATGGCCACCAACGAGGATCCTCTGTCCCCCCCACCCCCCCACTGCACTGTCAAGGCTGGACCACTTCTACACTCAGGAGGGAAAGGCCTGCAGCACGCAGAGAAGGGCCCCCGCTGCTGCGCCGGGCGGGACCACCAGGCCGGGCAGAGCCATGTCAGCGAGCAGAGGCCCACTGCCGCACCACCCGGCCGCCAAGGCGTCTGACTGCGTAACTGGGCGGTTCTGGGCTCACACAGCAGACGGGTCTGGCCCGGCGGCTCAGACCGTTAGGGACACAAGCCTCCGGAGCTGCTGGCGCCGAGGGCATCTGCTGAGAGAGAACGGACAGGCGGGCACAGAGCAGCGCGAGAGCCGGCGCAGCGTGAAATGAATGTAGGCCGCCACCGGAGACTGCATGGCTACTAAGGAGCCCAGCAGACTGTCTCAGAAGGCTCACGAGGAAGCAGCCCTGTCACACCCGGACAGTGCACGTGGGGCTGCAGAGCCCATGTCTGGGCTGACGGGTGCAGCCAGCAGATGGCTGTCACTGAGCCCCCAACGAGAGCGCGCTTCCTCTGTGCAGGACGCAGGCTTGCGAACACCGAGCACCTGGAGGAAACAAACTCACAGTGGCCTCCAACACATAAACACGAACCCCGATCTTCTTACTAAGTGTATTTTAGAAGCTCGATGTCTAACATTGCTAATGTTAAGTCAGTTAAGTATTGAAAATCTTTATAACGGACTAAATAGCAGGAAACCAGGGTTGACATGGGATGCTTTGCAGCTTTAGGTAAGTAAGCCTGGGCAGGGTGCACAGAGACAATCCCAATTCAATCACTTAAAACTGATGGCTGCACATGCTCAGGACAAGACAGTTAAGACAGTTAAGAGGCACAGCAGTTAGGAAAACCTTCTAGGCCAGGCTGGGAGGGCAGGGGCAGCAGGCGGTCCATGCCAGCGGGACCCGGCATCTTCAGCTAGGGGCTGAGCTGCTCAGGACCCAGGCAGGACTCAGTAAACAGCCTGTGCCCGCTTTTACCAGCCTGGGGGCTGAGAGCGGCCTCCATCCTTACAGGTTAGAGGGTTCTGCGCAACGCAAGGCACAGATGCAAGCAGACCGCCTAAGGCCTCTGCTCTGCCCTTCATGGAGAAGTCTGGGCCTGGCGTCCCAGGCTCCAGCCACGAGGTCTGTGGCCACAGGAGTCTCCTCGCTCGAAGATGAGCTGACCTTCGTGCCTGCACACCCAAAGGCCTTTTGTCTAGAAGTCAGGATGTTTTTTCACGTTTGCTTATTTATGTTGCTCGCTGTCTTCCGGGTCCTGATCACATGACTATCAGAGACTCTCACAGTGGCAAGGAAATGTGTCTAGAGAACACCGGTGGCCAAGTCTCAGTGTGAGCTCTGGGGTGGCACCTGCCACCACCCTGAGCTACACACTCCTTTCCTCTTGTCACTTTCCTGTGGCCATGAGCCTGGGGGGCATCCACCCCCTCCCCTTTGAAGCCTTGGCCCACAGTCACCAGTGGTCACCTCTGACTCCCGTCCTGCTGTTCTCTCTCGAATCCACACCGGCACAATTTGGGACCACGGTCCCCAGACTGGCGCCTGGCAAGGCCCCCATCATCCCGACCTCAGGGCAGCCTTTAACATGTCCCGCCCCTGTCTATGATGGAGAAGGACCCTCCTGAGGTCCTTCCTTGATCGTCTTCCCCTGGTGACCCCTCTGTCCCTCTGGCCTCTGTGCTGAGGCCAGAGTCCTCTTCAGGCTGCTGTCTGTCCTCCAGTAGCTGGTGCCAGCCCCGTCCTCATTCATGCAGACCACAGGGTGACCCACCTCACTCGCCCAGTCTACAGGGTGGCACCAGCCCCCCCTCTTTTCCATGATGGTGCCTGAGGCCATGCCCTCCCCCTGGGCCACAAGTGGCTGTTACAGTCAAATCGATGACAGTTATAGGAGGCCGGAGTACCCGTCCCCGCCCGCTCCGCCCATCAGCCGGACATGCCTCCCGTAGCGGGAAGTCCCCCGAGGTATCCTTGTCTCCCCTTCTTTGCTTTTTCGCCATGGACTCCTGCCTACTCTGAAGCCCCGCCCAGCTGCTCCTTTCTGGAACGTGCTTGCTCTGGGTGCCTCTCCTCCCTTCCCAGGTGCGGCCTGTGCACACTCCAGTGGCTCAGCTATGCACACGAAGCCCAAGGACCTGAGGGCGGAGGGAGCGACACAGCACCCAAGGGGACAGATACTTCTCCCTCCTCTTCCTCCCTGCCTGCCTGCTTCCTTCCTCTAAAGTATCTTAACAAAGAAGACCTGCACCTTCTGCAAGGCCGCCCACACTCTCCACGACCGCACCCCGCGTCTTCTCCTCTCCCGCAAGGCACACTGACGTTTACGCACCCTCCACTGAGAACATCGCCAACTATGGGCGGGTAGGGAGCGTGCCTCTCACGGGTGAGAACTGCTGGGCATGGGAAGGGCATCTAGCACTGACACCGGGACGGGAGGAACCTTGGGACTGATGTTGAGGACACAGCTCTGAAGAGACCCAAGCCACCGCCTCCTTAGCAGGCATATAGCACAGGGTGAGGCCCGCCCTCAGTGCAGCTGCTCTAAGGGAAAACCCCAGGAAACAAACTTGCGAGGTCAACCCTTGGCTGACCTTATGGGGTGACTCAAAGGAGATTACGCCACCTCACTGAGAAGGACTACTGTCCCAGGTTCTCACCCCAGCCTGCAGCCCTAACTTCTACAAGCTATTCCCACAGAACTGGTGTCTCCTTAAGGTGTGGGAAGCCGTCTGCTCAGCCACTGGCTTTGAACAAAATCTTCCCAGGGCACATGGATGAAGCTCAATGCCCGGCAGCCCGCCGAGGTCCTCAGGGCAGCTCCATGGTGGCCCGGAGGCCCAGCAGCACGTACCTGGCTGCCTCGAGCCTGCTGAGCCCAGGGGATGGGGCCACAGGTCACCTGTGAGCGCTCTGGCCTGGCTGTGTCCTAGTAAGAACACTTTTTAAACAGAAAAAACAAGTGGTGGACTTGGCCACTGCTGCCCTCAGTTTGGGAGCAGCACAGCTGGCCAAACCTCTGACATGCAGAAGCCATGGTGACTCCATCCAATCTGTCTGGAAGCGTGTGGGAAGGCAGACAGTCAGTATCAGGCAGTCCTAGCCCACCACTCCTTAGGGAGACAGGGCTGCTCTCCCAGGGCATCCAAAGGCCCGAAGGACTCCTCGCAGAGCGTGAGCCGGCCCACCTGCGTGCAGGACAGTGCGGCAGGAGTCCTGACCACGAGACGGGTCGTGTTAGCACAGCCTCTCAGTGGGCACGCCGTGGGCCCTGGGTGACACCTCGCAGTGCAGCACCAGCAGCAACGTCCTTCTGTGATGCAGACAGGCCCGATCAGAAGACCCCAGGGAAGCCTGGAGGGCAGAACCAGGCTCGTTGCTTCGGACAGGTGAGCCGGCAGGGCCACGCAGGTTGTCTCAGCACCGCCACTTTTTTCTTGGCTTTTTCCAACAGCTTCTGCCTCAGACTGTGCCTTTAGCATAAAGCTTTGAAGGCCTTTATAGCATTTGGTAGTGACAGTCTGAACTCTGGGCCCGACTCGTCCCTGTCCCCAGATGCCCCACGCTCTCTCCATCATACAGCGAAGGTCAGTGGCATGACTTCCCTCAAGGAGGGAAAAAACATCACACATTTCCTGCCCCCTGGGGGCAACCTGATGCTTCCATTTCTTTCACGGAAGTTAAGGGTATTTGCCAGCCACAGCCTGCTGATATACTGTTGATAATTAGCAATTATCAGCATTACATTCATGCAGAGTACAAAGAAAACAAAACAAGTCTGAAACACATCATATATGACAATGTTCCCCACTTTAAGGTTTAGTAACTAAGAAGGAAGAGAAACCAGAGTACTTTAGGGGCGACTGTGACCCGTGGGCTCAGTGAGCCACCTGGATCCGAGCTAGTCTCACCCTGGTAGCCCCTCACCGCAGCACGGCCGCAGGTTGCGTGAAGCCGGTTCACAACGCGGGGTCTCCCCGAATCCCCACGAAGCCTGCCGGCACTAGGGGTTGAAGCCTCTGGGAGCTGCACAGGGAAGGGGTGGAGCCGATGCCAAGGGGTCTGTGCCTTCCAAGAGAGCGCCCGGCCCCTCCAAGTGGGACGCAGCCCCAGGGCAGGCCATCACACACCACCACGTGGTGCCGATCTTGGACGCCCAGGCTGGAAGCGCGAGGGACAATTTCGGGCGCCACTCGGTCTGGTCTGCGCGTGCCGCTGTTACAGCTCATGAGCGAACCGAGACGAGCTAGGACGAAGCCAGCTCAGTGGCGAACAGACAGGCCTCTGTGGGGCCTCTTCTTGCTCTCAGCTTGAACGGAGGGACGGCTTTGGAAGTTCCCTTACCAACTAGGAAGTGGCCTCCCCAAGTGGGAAGTTCCCACGAGGATACGTACTTGTTTCACTTCAAGTAGAAGTGAATGGTTTGTTGACTATGTTGGCGGGTGACATTCTGTTCCTGGTGCCATGTTTTGTCCTTAAACCGCCAGTGTCCAGAGAATTTGCAACAACGTATGTACTACACCTGAGCGAGCTATGCATACCGTGCTTTTCCATCTCAAAGCACTTCAAAACTGTAGCGCCTTGAAGGAGTCGCTCTGAGCACCAATTATCAGCAGGAGCCCTGATGAGAACAACACTGCACCACTTCCATGCTTCCCACACCGCATCCATGTCTTACAAACTATGCGAGTGCAGCGATGGAGTGGTTATGTGACGAGACTGCCCCTGGGCAGCTGGGTAATTCTGAAGAGAGGTCTCCAAGGAGACAGGCTTGCAAGTGCCGGGAAACCCAGGGTCCACGGCCACCGCCCTGCTGGAGTGGCGCTAAGGTCACTGTCCCCCAAAGGAGCCCGAGCCACATGTCCAGGTCTGGGGGTGGGGGGGCTGGGGTGTGTTTGCGTGCGTGTCTGTGTGCGTGCGTGCGCGAGTCAAATGCTGCTCCCTGCCGGCCTGCTCGCCTTCATTCCTGCTGTACCTGTCCTTGAAAAACAAAGGGAAGAGAATCACATCTGCGCGAGTGTACCTTTCCGAGCATCCTGCCCAAGAAGTAGTAATGTCTGGCGAAGGAGTCCCCCACAAGCATCTGGGCGGCGGGGCTGGGGTACAGCAGCCCTTCGTTTGTTGTCTTAAAGAAGCCCTGGTTGGGGTTGAAGCCCGACTTGAGGAGCTCGTTCAGGAACTCGCGGAAGATGCCGCCGCCGTCGATGCCGGCTTCGTCCAGCCCGTGCGCGTTCAGCAGGTGCACACGGATTCTCTTCTTCAAGTCAGGCTCTGGCACAGGGAGACAACGGCGCGGGAGAGAAAGCAGCAGAGTGAGCTCCGGTGCAGGCAGTTCCGGGAGGGGCGGGCGGCGCAGGGCTGAAAACCTGAGTGAGAAACGACGGGCTGGGCGGGCCCAGGGGAAGGGCCTTTACCTTTACCTCAGGGGTGGACATGGCGCACGTGTGTGGAGAAGAAACTAGCATTATCTCGTGTCGTCTAAAGAATACGGCAAACTGAAATTACTGGGAGAGAAGGGAGTGGAAGTAAGAACATAAGGATAAAAATTAAACTAAATTATTTCTAAGAAGGGAAAAAAAAAGAAAAAAGATGCTGGTGAAATCAAATCACAAAGTCTATTTGAAAGAGGTGACTGATACAAGAGCACGAGGAACCAAAATCGACATCATTTAAATCGATATCTGGCTGAAATGGGGGGGACGGGGGGTGGCACACACGTAGTCATAGTTGGCTACCAAGATTTACGAAGATTAATTTCTTCCGGATGGCAAAGCTGCCTGGCCGCCTGACAGCTGGGAGGACTTCCGCACAGGCGCTCTGCGAGGACGGCGACTCCCCAGACTCGCTGCCACGGGCACGACAGGCTTCGGGACTGGTCGCAAGCACCGCCCGTGCCGGCGGTCCCGCTGACAGACAGACCGGACGAACCGATGCGGACTCGACCGGGAGTGGTGGTGGCGGCGGCTGTCCCCGCCCCACGCGGCAGGAGGGTGGCAGTATGCCCCAAGCTGCTGTGTCTGCAGACGCGGTGCGCCCCTGACCAGAGCATCTCCCGAGAGGGCTTAGCAGAGCTTCCGGGGCGGCTGTGTCCAAGTGTCTGCACTTAAGGCAGAGTCTGGGTGTGACACCCTCCAACAGGGCAGGAGCCCTGAGCCCGGAGGGCAAGAAAACCACGTGTGCCTTCAGCTGCGGCTGCTCTACCCCGCCCAGGGCTGGAAGGCACACGAGGGCTTCCCTTAGATCTCTCCAGACCTGCCAGCACCCTTCCGGGTTGAGAATTTATCCCCATCCTACCGGGAGAAGCCAGGACAGAAGCAAATCGCTGCAGGGCAGGGCTGGGGTCTAAACTCTCCATTTACCACAAAGCACGAGCTCTTTCCTAGATGCCCACGCTCTTCTCTGATGGTTTGCAATCCAACTCTGCTTATGCAGACAACACGCTCTTTACTGGAGATTATTTGCACCCACTTTGAGGAATATGTTCGATCTCAAATCTCATTAAAAAATGCCAGACATGCTAAGGAGACAAGCCGAGACACAGCACCAGATGGTCGGCAAGTCTCACCTTCACAGCAGCTGTGCAAACCCTTCAGCGCCTCGGCCCACACCCCCATGCGTCCAGTGTCACCTGTACTCTCAACTGTCAGCAGGGGGCAGCGGGGCGTTCTGAGGAGACTGCCTGGAGACCCGGGACCCCTCTGTCCTTGACCCTCTCGTTCCAACAGCAGCTCGGACGTGCTGGAGAGGTCGCTGTCCGTGAGCCCCAGGGCACGTGCAAGCCACCCCTTCAGTTGTGATTAGAACTGAGATGCCCTGCGTCCCTGGAGCTCGCTTCTCAAACAAGAGTGTTCCGGAATTAAATCTAAACTTGTGGGTATGTCATGACTTGTTTCTAAGGACAAACTACTAAGATCTACTTAAACAGTGAAGTTTTTAGTGGGGGAAACAATTCAAACACTAACTTGATGCTGCCCGATGATCACTTCTTCAGGAAGACAATGCCATTCTGACCATTAAATAAGACAGAACAAACCCAAAACACACAGGAGAGCTGAGTGGCGCTCCCCGAAGTGAGTGTGGCCCATGCAGAGCCAACCTCCCCTCCTCACGGTGGCGGGGGCGGGGGCGGCGGCGGGGGCGGGGGCGGCATGAGGCGCTCACGGGCACCAGCTCCAGCCTCACAAGTCCTGGAGAGGTGCTGGGCACTGTGCCGCAGACAGGCAGCACTCGGCACCAGCAGGCCCGCCGGCCCAACACAAACCAAGCCCTGCCTGGCCAGCGCAGCTGCCACTGGGGCTGGCGCCCACTTTTACAAAGCCGAGAGGAGAGGGATGAGGGCCATTGAGGGCAGCAGGCCTTCAAAGACTGGAGGGAACGTGGACTAGTCACATGAATTGACTGCGTGTAAGCGATCACTGGAAGCACCTCAAACCATCTTCCTGTAAGCAAACACTGAGATGATATCTAACTTGACTAACCTGACTAGCAAAATGCCAATTTTAGCAGCTGGTTTAAAGATTCTTATCTGTAAAGGCTTGAACTAGAGAACATTTATAAAGATTTTAAGCATTCTAACGTAAATATTATGAGATTTTTAAATCAAAAGAATTATTTTCAAATCCTTTAAACTCAATGCAATTATCAGCAAGCACTCAGGGGCAAGTTGGAGTATGATCAAGGTTTGAGTAATTTTTAAGCTTAAGGAAATGTACAGATAGTTGTAATTGAGCACAGTAACTTTAAATAGTTTTAAAGTTAATTTAAGATAGCTGATAAAGATGAGCACACATTCCCAAGTGTCTAAGGCGCGCACACACTCCAGCGCCTACAGAATGCGGTCAGCCGGCTGTGAATAGTTCTCCCTCCGCTCCGCCCCACCTGGCTCTGTGAAGCCCTGAATGGACATCAGTTCATGGTTCTGCTGTACCTGCTGGGTTGCTCCCCGGGCTGGTCACAAAGGGAGCAAGCGCTGCCAAGTGCACTGGTGACCGTCATGAGGGTGGGGCAGACGCGGGCCATAGCCCCGCGCCACAGACCAGACCGCACTCGTGAATGAGGTGTGGCGCGCCCGGGGTTGGAGAATGTGTCTTTTTCAAAAGTATGTTAGACAGGGAGTCAGGACACCCAGCTTTTGCCTCATCCGTACATGAAATGTTGAAAACATCGTGTATCAGGCCTGGTGGAGTTCAGCTACGGTCAGACCAGTTAAAACTGTCTCTGAGCTACGGCACACATTAAATGACAAAACCAAATTCTGTAACAAACAAAACCTTGCCCCAAGCTGGGATTAGTGTAAGGGAACTACCGAGGCCAGATTTCCCCCACTGTAGAACAAAATGATCTCAAGCCAAAAGCACTGCTCGAAACAAGAGGTCTTGCTTTCCTAGAAGAAAATTAAATTGCTCCTCGAGAAAAGGCAGCAGCTATTTCACATGTGACAGCCTCCCCCATCTCCCAGGGCTGAGATCCAGATCCTGCCAGGAGTCCTCATTGTCCCCAGCACGGAGTCAACACTGATTAATGCACTCATCAGGGGTCCCATAGCCTGAAGGTCAATCACGACTACATCCTTCAGCAGCAGCGGAACGCTCCACACGGGCGTGTCATCGACCTAAACGTTGCCCAGTTCTGTGACAAAACATTTATAAATGAATTTGGACCGGAGTACTGTTTATTTCCGTGTATTTAATTTGGCTTACAGTTTAAAATAGTTGTACACGTAACACATATAGAAAGCTAATGGCTGTCTCTCAACATTTTCGGAATTACAGATCGACAAATACATTTTATTTGTGTATTTATTACCACACCTCCTCTGCAGCCCTGGGTCTGAAACCTGGGAGCTTGCATGAGGTCTGCACCTCAGCCCCTTCACGATGCAGCCCGAGATGCATGAAGGCACTGACAACCATTATGTAGAAAGAGACATTTAGAGGGAGAACTTCCTGTCTTCAAAAGACAAACAAACAAAAACCCACCACATCTGAAAGGCTTCTACTGTGATGATAATCTGTCCATCACAGGAACAGTTTTGACCTACTACACTTCAGCTTTTGAAAGTCATGGCATGTTCTCAACGTGACCGTGGTCGAGCAGCCTGTGCACACACATCTAAACCACTGTCACGTGCGTGAACTGTGTGGTGCATGAAGTGCAGAATAACTCAGTAAAGCTGTTTAAAAGCTGTCATTAGAGAACACAGTGGTGGACACTCATATTCTAATGACCATCATCATCTTCCCTAAAGCAAGTCCCCAGCCTGCCCACCAGACACTGCAGACACACAGAGAACGAGACATACCATTTTCTGGGGAAAGTTTGTCATAAGCATCTTCATAAATATAATTTCTTCTTATTGTGACATTAATTCCATCCAGAAATGGGCCATCTCCTTGAACTTCTTGCTTATCTGCATAAATCAACCTTTGAAAGATCTAACAAACATGGGAAGTTGTAAGTGATTTTAAACAACAGGTTTTTGGTTGTAAACATAAGCAAATATAATGAAAACCTGTAAATAATCTTAACTTTGGCATTTCTATAAATTCTGAAATGAGTGTTAAAAGATTAAGGTATCAAATATTGATTTTTATAATTTATCAATACCTGTGTAATATTTATATTAGCAATATTTATTCTTGACTCCATCTTACGACAAAAATTTAAAGCCCCATGCTGCAGTGTATTTCAGCATTTTCTTTTGTAAACCCTTTGCGGGGGAACAAAAGAACAACTCCATAGAGCTGTACGTTTGTTAGTCTAGGACGCACACCTCTTCTCCTGCTGGAGACCCAGCAGGGAGCGCAGGGATCAGGAAGTGTCATACACGTGTGTCTACGTGTCTGTTTTAATGAAACACTAGTAGCTTTAGAAGGAGCTCATTCTTTAGTCATCCTGTAAAAAGAGGGAGTAGGCCTAAAAAATACCCACTTTGAAGCTGTTACCCGAGAACAGAACTGAGTCGTTTTCAGAAATGTGCTTAATGAAGTGAATGCTGAATACAAATAAAATATTTAAAATTAAATTTAGAAAGTTAAGTGCAAATAAAGCTTTGTGCATTAGTAGAAAATCAGCAAACAAGAAATTAAGAGACTTGTCCATCTTTTTTATAATGTTTGTAATAACTACAATGTTCGGAAAATCTTTTTAGAAATTTGCATTTTTGAAGACAATGCAATATTTGCTAGACAAAAAAACTTTCCCAGTCTAAGAAAATGATAGCACAATAAGCCTTTTAACTAGTTACAACTAAGGGAAGAATATTTCAAATTTGTATAAAGAGTTATGTAATTAGAGCACACTTTTATAAATCATTACCAACTACTTTAATCGAATGAGAAAAATGCGAGTTCTCTAGTCAGCTAGGTGCTAGGCTCCTTTAGAGATATTTTTGGTGTGAACTAGTCACATGGAAATGATCAGGGTCACGATAAAAGTGCCCCGGAAGTCAGAAGGAACCCAGCGTACCTTCACTCTCTCCTCGAAGGGGACCACGAAGGGCAGCTCCGTCAGGATGGCAAGCTGCCTTTCCTCAGACACCGAGAGCGGCGGGGCCTCCACGCCCACTGAAACACAAGGTGACACCGTCAGGCTAGGGTGCTGCCCTGCTGCTGCCACCAACGGCGGGTGAAGAAGCTTTGTGAGACCACTGAAATGACCTGGAGACACACTCCTCTGGCCCAAGAGAAAACTGCTCCAGGCCTGTGTGATCAGGAATGTGGTTTAAGGACCGTACTTTTCCTTCTACGTTCCTACCTTTCCAAACCCTACTGGATTTGGGGTTCTTCAAATGTAAGCTCCACTTACAACTAGAAAATATATTCATTTGAGTGGTTGAAACTTTATATAACAATGTTCAATTAGCTGGAAAGTTCACATAATGACTAATTTTAAGTATCAGCCATTGAAAGTGGCATGCATCGTTTTTACGCGTCTGAGGACACACTGAAGCTGAGTAGGAATCAGGGCTGCTTTAAAAAAGCAGTGAACCGTCCCACCACTGCCCAGTCTAGTGTGGGCAGACCCTGTCCTTTCTCAGATGCAAACGCTCACGGGCAAAGGAGCAGTGTGTGCAGTGCATAGGGCAAAAGAAGATGAGGTGACGCTCAGAGAACAAGAGCCGAGCGACAAACGTTTAAGGTGTGAGGCTCTATGAACGACATAGAAGATCAACGAAATCTGAAAACACTGCAAGGAGTAAAGGGACATAGTAGTCAAGTGAGAGGACTTATCTTTTTAACACCACTACTAGGATCTACTAAATTCTTTATACTTTCATTATATGAAGCTCTAATAAAATCAGAATTTTAAAAACTAAAATATTTATACCTTAAAATCCTTAAGATATTCTAATTATAAACCATAATTAAATGTAAGGTGCAATTAGATTAATAATGGTCTGTTCACCAACTATGGTTGGCTAATCTTATTCCTGTTTCCTCTTCAAGGGCTCAATCTTTAAATGCAAGCAAGAAATAATCACTAATAGACAGGGTATGTAGAAACCCAGTCTCCTCCCTGAATGACGAGAAGGATGACCAGACGCTGGAGGGCCGGCCGGGAAAGCGCGCACTCCTCGGTCAGGCTGAGGAGACCGGCAGGAGCCCTGTGGCCTCACACTGCGGCTGAATGCAATGTTTAATAAACGTGGTGGCACTGAAAGGGGAGAACGACAAACCGCTGAGCTCTGTCTAGAAGAAATGCCACTATAAAGGAAGACTAGACTGATCATTCGATGGTGTGTTTTTGGCCCATGAATGCCACTAAGAACTTAATCCTTTCTCTAAACTTCACTTCTTGATGCTACATAACAGTTATACAATGATAAGGCAGGAAATGAAAATGATGGTTTTACTTTAAAAACATTTATCCTATGAATGCTACACTGCAAGAGAGAATTCAGAAAGAGCCACGCGACAGTACTAAGTAGGGCTGTGGACTGAAAGCAGGCTGAGGAGGAGAGGGGGAGAGATGCGGGCCAGGCCAGGCGGCCCCAGAGCTGCCCACTGGGCAGAGGAGCACATCTCAGCACCCCGAGGAGGGGCCAGGCCAGGCGGCCCCGGTGCTGCCCAGCTGCAGGGCCGGCAGAGGAGCACATCTCAGCACCCCAGGCACTCAGGTCACTCTAGAGAGAACAAGGGAGGAGAAAACAGATGACAGAGAAGCACGTCCGATCTTCTGTTTCCATTCTTCCTTTTGGGGAGCAGGCCTGCCCACGGAACCTGCCAGCCCCAGGGGCTGCCTTGTCCTGGACCTGCACCCAGTCATCAGGCCATCAGGGAGAATTTGTACAAGGCGGTGATCTACGTTTAAAGACGTATTTGGGTCCAAATCTGTGAGCGCGCATGATAATAGTTTAGAGACATCTGTTCTGGGGCAAAAGAAGATGCTATCTGGCGACAAAAGCCAGCGGGGTCGGGGTGATAAGCGACAGCTACTGCAGTGAGCAAAGCAAAACGCCTACTGCCTCACTTAGACTGGAACACGAATGGATAGGGTGATAAAAAGTAACATCTCTTAAGACTAATGAGAAAGCAGAGAAGCCCAAACCTCAAATACAAGCTGCTGACATTCCGACTTTGATGGAAACACGAGCGAGGTGACTCTAGGGCAGGAAACAAGGTGACTGAGCCCTCTAAAGGCTGACATCCAGGTTTTTACTATAAACGGATCACCAGCCCCACACCGTTCCACACAGTTCATCCCACTGGATGCAGGGAAATGACACGGAGTTCGGTTAGCAAGCCAAGTACCACTAACGTCACCCCATGAGGGAGAAGTGAGAGGACGAAGGCCTGAGTCAGGCTTCCAGCAGCTAAGTGTCGGCACCGGTCGCGGGCACACTGCACCCCGCAAATCTAGCAGAGACAGTGATGCAGGTGCAGGGAGAAAGGAAGTCATGTTCAGAGAGCCTCACACACCAGGAGTTGGGATTCATGAAGGAAACGAGGAAAAACTCGACTATGTCAGAACTCAAAACTTCTCAAAGAACAAGAGTGAGAAAATTAAATAAGTCACTAACAAGGACAAATTACTTCTAAATCACATCTGATAAAAGAGATTGTATCTAAAGTATATAAAGAACTCTTAAATGTAAATAATTAAAAAAAACCAAGTGCATGAAAAGATACTCCACGTCATTATGTAGCTGAGAATTTCAAACTAAAACCACAGCAAGATACGATTACATCCATTTTAGAATGGATGAAAAAAATGACAAAACCCAAAGCGAGGACGTCAGCGCCGTGTGCCGAGCTGGCTCTGAGCACGGGGCGCACGGGCACCGAGACAGGGCGCTGAAATGGCGCTCGCCGGCAGCCTCCCCGGCCCAGAGAGTATCCCCGTGAAAAACCGCGTGCACATGTAAGATCGTGCGGATGGATCCTCACAGTGGTCTGTCTTCTTAATGGCCAGAAGCCCCAGTGGAAGAGTCAGCGGCAGCACCAGGACACACGGCGCTCAGCGGCCCGAGTGCCCGAGGCGACACGCTGCAGAGTTCGGTGGACAGGCTAGATTCTAGAAAAGGCAGTTACGGGGACAAAGTCAAATCAGTGGCTGTCGGGACGGGGCAAGCGGCACGTTTTTGGACACTGCTCTGTATGACTGACGGTGGTGGCTGGACAGCTGTGTTTCTCAAGAATCACAGCAGCACACTCAGAGATAAGTGTCCCTCTGTCCTCGGCTTCGGCCCGAGTTAAGGGAGACTGCAGGGCCTCTTGCACTCACCGTCCAGGGTGGACTGCAGGGGGCCTATCCTCCCCATCCGCCGGAAGCGCCACACGTTTCTGGAAGCCGGCACATAGAGCTGGGTGACCTGTGGGGACAAGAAGCCTGGCTTAGGACTCTCACGCTCTAGCGGACTTTCGTCTTGCCATCCCGCCAGTGCAGACCGGGGTAGGAGGTGCTGCTGACCTCAGCCCCCGACTTCTACACGGCTAGAACGATTCTTTCTAACACACCCCAAGGAAGCCGCGTCTGCTCTGTGTAATGTGTGCCAAGACAGGTCAGTCACGTGTCATAACGCAAGTGCTGTGTGAAGCACGTCAGTGATGTCTGCTGCCACCACGCGCACTGCCTCCTGTTTCAGAAAACGAGTTTCTCTGGATTAGTGCTCCCACACGGCCACAGAGCAAGCTGCTCTCCAGTCCCTTTACTCCTGTCAGCTCGTCAGCCCTGCAGTTTCTGTCGTGCACTGTCCCCACCCCCAGGCCCATAAGTGTGCTGCAGTGAGCACGGTGTGCCCACTTCTCGGTGGCCTGTGTTCTTCAAGAGGCGCACATGTCCAGTTGCTGTGGTCTGCTTGCTTTATGCCAGCGACGAGACCAGGAACTGTGCCCAAACACGACCAACTCTGCCACCAGGCACACTCTGGGTTCAGCTGACGCTCCTCTAGCACGACTTTCTGGACAAGAAGATGGCCGGTGACTTCCCTGTGAGCGGCACGGCGGAGACGGAGGCTTCAGACCTAGGGCAGAACCGCATGAGTCTCGCTCAGAAACGCCTCTTCATGTCGGAGGGGCTGGAACCTGCAGTGCCAGCCGCTCACACGCCATCAGGGACCCGGTGAGTCTGACAGCCAGTTCTTGCAGAAAAGGTAGGTTATATGCTTGGCTATGTCTTCTCTTCCAAACAAGTATTCAAAAATGTAGGTGCCTCCCTGAGCCTAAAAGATGGCCAGTCAGGATCCCTTTCCTCTCAGTCACCATGGGCCCGCAACTTCAAATACAATGGTGTCTCATTGCACAGCGCAGATTCCATGGATGCCATCTTCCCCGTCACTGGCTGGAGCCCCCATCATGCCCCTGGTGGTCTCAGTCCCACTCACACAGCCCACCCTGTGACAGAATGACTCCGTCGAGTGACAGATGCGTCTTCCAGCCCTAGGTCCCACCATGGCCAGGACTTGGACAAGCTGTTTGGAGGCCCTGGGCCCAGAGTGCTCACTCGACAGGGCCTCTCCTGGGCTCCCAACCTGCCGGCGGGCGGAGCGAGAAGCCACTCTTTGTTTTTTTAAAGGAAAGGTGCTGGCAGGAATGAAGGAGAAGAGGAAGGCAGTTGGGGAGAGAGCGGAGCCACACGCGTAACTTAGAGGGAAGTATCTCCTGTGAACGAAGGAAAGCTTCTGAAATTGTTGGAAACATCTATTTTATTTTCTTTAATGCTTCTGCAATTGTATTTCTTTTAAGCACCTCTACTCGACCTAGTCTTCAAGATTCTGAAAAAAACCCAGTCATAAAATGTTCTGACAAAGTTGAAAATAACTCACGCCTTTTGCTACTGTTGTTTAAGCTTACTTTTCTAACCGATTATATTATTAAAATTACTTTAGAACTAGATCCTAGTAATAATTAATAATTATTATAATCAATTTCCCTTAGAAAATAAAGGCTAAACTTCATCTCTTTCAAGTACTGAATTTATATTATTGATCCCAATAAAAGCAAAATCTTTTGGGTATTTTTTTAACCCAACAAAAGAATCAGCAGATTTCAATACAATCTGTGGTTAAAAGAGCAAATCAGGATAACGACAAAGTCAGGATATGACCTTCAGTTCACGATATTTTGTATGTTGTGCTGTGCAGCTGAAGAGAAATAAAGCTAAAAAAGTTTTTAAATGAAAAATATGAAACAGATCTTTCATTAACACCTTATCTGCTTTAATATCCTCTTGTTCCGACAGCCAGTGGTTTGGAGGACAGAAATTTCTCCTTGTGTCTCTGGACTTCAGCATTTTCACGAGATTGGTGATGACCTGGAGAGGAAGAAGAGGACAGTGTCACGCAGACGGGCAGCTGGGGACTCGCGCTGCACACGCCGGCAGGGACACGCGGAGCCCAGGGCCCGGGTGCATGGGCCTGCATGGAGGAGCGGGCGGCGCCAGCCTGGCCTCCAGCTCCACCCACCAGGCCAGGCTCCAGAGCTGGTCTCACTCTGTGATCACCAGAACAGGTTCTGAGGACAAAGCAGTGAGCTATCTGTCAACAAAGAGGTAAAAATGACCAATGTGTGCAAAGGCTGGTCTTTATGAAACTATGAAGCTGGTAGGAATTTATATACTGAAGCGCAGATTGTGAAGTGTGTTAGCTCATTTGTGCTTCAAGACGACGACGCGCACTCTCTCCGAAGGGAACGCAGTGTTTTTCAACACCACTTATCAGGGATGCTAGAGAAGCCCCGGGTGTGGCTCTCGCAGCTTCCAGAGAGAACAATCGCTTCGGCTTGTCCTCATACATGCCTTTGAGGCAGGGCCACTTCCCACTACACACCATGTAACTTCATCTAACTTCCTCACAGAGCGCCCCCCACACACTCTGCGCCCCCGATGCTGCTCCATGGCCATAGCTCGGCGCTTCACCGCTGTTTTCCCAGAGCACCAGTCACGCCGGCTCCGCCCGAGTTCCTCGAGCCCAGAGCCCAGGACTCCGGAATGCTGCTGGGTACCTGACAGCTGATGAGTCAGAAATTCATCACCATTCAAGAGATCTAATGATGCTGTACTAAACAGAAATAAAGATAAAGCAACCCAAAACCCCCAATTCACAGTTTTAAACATTCACAACAAGATTTGACGCTGCACGCTGTGCAGCCAAAGTAAGACACAGATGGGTATCTTCTGAGAAAGCCAGCCAGGCCCGCAGACACGCTGCCTCTAACTGACGTAGGGCGGTGGGCACACCCACTGGACAGATAAGACAGCATAATCTCAACTGTTAATAGTGATTTCTTCCAAAAAAAAAATTTGTCTTTTTGAGGAAAGGCACAGGCAGGAGTGAAGGCAGACAGGCAGGCAGGCTGGAAGAGAGAGGAGGAAGAAGCACTTTATTTAGTTGCTCATCTTGGTTGTTCCCGTTCCCCATGCTACCTCCCCCAGCCCCACCGCCCACCAATCCCCTAATTTAAAACATGTAATAGAAATAAAAGTACTTCTTTCATGAAACGTAAATCCAAGCATCCAGGGACACCAGAAAAACTGCTTCCAGGGAAAACGGGTGGGACAGGCCCTGGCTTGACACCTCAAGGCCTGGGGGGGACAGCACTCAGACGATGCCCCACAAGGAGGAAAACGAACGGGTGCGCACTGGGGCCAGCCCGCCGCCCACCCTCTGAAGGCCCATTGGAGGTTCGGCGCGCCAGGCGTCTCTCAGCAGGGCACGCGTGTCTCCTGCAGCATGTTGAGGCCCACCGTGACCCGGAGGAGGCAGGAGCACCCTTTCGCCCTCCTCAAGACGGGCCCAGTGAGCCGTCCTCGACCCTGACCCCGGCATCGCTCAGGGGCTACGTCACACAGGCAGTCTTCGACGCCTGACACCGCAAGCAGCTGAGGGAGGCGTGTTTGGGCCTATGGTCATTTCAGGGTCAGAAGAAAGGAGGGCCACAGACTTGGCCCGCCCACTCTGGACAGTCCCTCCGTCCTGCTGTTTAAAGGGTCAGACCACGTCTCTGTAGCTGTACTGCACCTGTGACCTTGGCCTGTGTCAAGTTCAAGTCAGTCCAGAGTGCACCACGTAACACTCAAGTGAACACAATCGTGGAGACAGATGTGGGACAGTTTTGCCTAAAAAACATTGTGTCTTTTCCTTCTCATAACTGATTACATTGGTATTTTAAATAAATCCAATAGCTAACATGCTGACATTTACACACAAGACACATTGCTGACAAAGGTTGCATTTCTGACAAACATTTACAGGCTTACTGAGTTGCGCTCACTCCTGGCTTACATCTCACGGAACCCTGACTTCTCCAGAGTTCACCAGTCAGTCATCCTGTTTCCTGAAGGTGAGTAACTTGCTCAAGGCCATGGAAAGGGCAGGCCCCGGTGTGCCCAAGCGAGAACAGCGCTGCGATGCCGCCTGCCTTCGTCTGGCCACTCCAGGTCCACGAGAGCGATTATTCTAGCGGGCTGCAGGCACTCGTCAGCCACATGTGCAGCAACCGTCACAGGCCCCCTTCGTAACCTCACTCTCTGAGCGTGCTGGCACGGCAATCGCAGACCAACACTGAAACGTCCTCCTATCGCTACCCGCTTCCAAAATGACAAGACAAAAGTTGAGTGCAAGGGGAGAGAAGGCACAAACACCTTTGGGCCAAAGATGGAAGCCAGGGAAGGACGTGCAGACCACGGTGGAAGGCAGACCTCACGGTGGGGCTGACGAAAACTTGAGGAGGAGCCCCCGCGAGGATGCCGCAGAAACGACGACACCCAGTGCACTGAACTTCAGAGGGGCGACAGGGGCTCTTCTAGATACCAGTGAGTCCCAAGCAACACTTCAGGTGCACCTTCTTGAGAGCAGCATTTGGACACATACTTTGAATAAAGCATTATTTGGGGCATGTCTATCCTAAAGTACTATTTTATGTTTATCTGAAATTCAAACTAAATTATATGGCACATGTATTTATTTACCAACTCTGGAAACACTACTCCTGGACCAACTCCCCAAATGCTCTAGGAGAGCAGATCTCGGTGCACGCTGGTGGCTTAGCAGTAAGTACACCAGAAACAATGCAGACACCTAGGACTCGGGTTCCACACCCGGGCTGTGGGGGAGCGGCCAAATGAACAACAAATTAAAAATAGATGAAATGCTTCCTCCTCTCTTCCTGCTTACCTGCAAGCTCACCTTCATTGCTGCCTACACCTTTCCCATAAAAAAAAAAAAAAAAAATCAAACTTCTTATCTTAAATTTGAGTAAGAACATCCTGCTTCATTTAAACTATTTTATTCTAAGTTTTAAAGAAAAAAAAATTTCAAGAAACCATGAAAATGTCACGGCACCCATTTTTGTAACGTTCACATGTTAGAACACATTTTTCTCTCTGCACACGTTTCCAGTATCACAGAAACAGCAACTACACGTTTGGTACTGAAAAGCAGTTAATGGAGATAACCCCCCAAATTTTATATGCGCTGACTAAAGATTGGGAAAGGTAAGGAAAACAGGAGTAACGACTGTAAACTGGATCAAAAAAAGGCCAGTGTTGAGATCAGAAGCATTCTCTTTTGGCTAATTTAATCAAAATTTATGGCACATATGTGCCCCCTGATCCGAAGTGAAAGGCTTACTCTTTTCAGGTTTAGGCCATCATGGGAGAGTCTAATTTCGTAAACTGAGATCAAGGTCACGAGTACTGACTCATAATGAGTTCCTGGACCATGAGGCCTATGGGGCTCTTTCTGTTGCTGCTGTAAGTATTGTTTTTAAAGGAGAGAGAGGCACAGGCAGGAAAAGAGAGGATGAATCATTTTATATTTTCTGTAGCTGTTTACACTGGTTGTTCCCCTCAGGCCTGGGATGAGAACCTGGGTCCTTGGAATATGAGGACTACGATCCTTCGGAGGTGGTGGACCTAATTGTGACTCCACCAGGGCATGCCAGGCCTGCGGTTCTTAACCCGAGCTGCAGATTAGAGCTGCCTGGCAGAGACGACGAAAGTCCACAAGGGCACCACCAACAGCGACTCTGATTCAGTTCACTCCGAGTAAAGTCAGTCAACGGTTATTCTGAACTGCTCCTCAAGAGATTCTGAGATGCAGCAGACTTGACAACCAGGGTGGGAAGAACTTGAAGGAAGTAAGACAGAAGCTCGCCACGGAGTGACGAATGGCTCTGCATGCAGACGACAGCTTGAGTAGACTGTCGGTCACAACAGTCTTACGTGCACTCGCTGTGTAATTCTTATCCCTGCACTGTATTCTTCTATTGCTGGACTGAACTTTAGATTAAATAAAGGCTCCGCACTACTTCATTTTACAATTATTTTGGTGAACACTTGGGCACACAAGTTATACACCTCCATAATTTACCACCTGAATTAAAAACAGGTGTATAATCAGGCTTCCCTTAACCCCAGTGCTGAAAAGATCAAGCAGGTAACTGCTTAGAAATAGACTCTTCATAAAAACTGCACTTGACAACTGTCCAAGTTACAGATAATAAATTCCAATCACTGTTCTCAAGATCACTGGATGTTTGAGCATTCATTGGCTATGATGATTACATGAAAATACTGTCTAATGGTCTCGGAAATATTCTTCAGCATTACACGCATTACATCATATAGTAAATGCATATATAGTAAATGATTTAGGATTATTAGATAATTAGATGATGTTAAAGTTTGGCACTGCCAAGTAGGGATCATTGCTATTTAGTTGTAATCTTGCACTACAGACTCATGTATAGTCCACATTTTGAAAGGTAACTGGAAGATTAAATTACAGTAAGAAAAATAAATCATCTTTTTAAACTTAAATCTGATGATGTAAAATCTGTATTTGATATAACCAAACATCTTAGGTAATTCTTTATAAAGTTCAATACAGGCGCGCCCTGGTGGCCTAGCAGATAAGCACACAAGGCACAGTCCACACACCCTAAGTACTTGGGTTCGTGACTTGGGCCTGGGAACAACTAAGATGAACTTCTGAATAAAATAAATAAACACGTCTTGCTCCTCTCTCTTCTCACCTGCCTGTAGCTTTCATTCCTGCCAGCACCTTTCCTTTAAAAAACTAAGTTCAATACAAATCACAGGCTACAACACACCATTTACAGGTTCTTGAATGTGGGAGTGTGTAGTGAATCGTAAAAGATACCTAAAACGAGAGTTAGGAGGGACCATCACCCAGCCGCCCACGTCCTGGGCTGCCGCCTGCCTCCTGCCTCCACCGCTGCACACGAGATGAGAGCAGGCTCTCGCCTGCATGGTTCCCCGAGTGAGGCGGGGTCAGGGCTCCTGGATAAACACTGCAATGTAACGACCCCCGACGCTAACAAGTCCTGAAGAGTTGGGTACGGACTGCTGTCCAAAGCTTAACCAAGTCCTGAGAGCGCTCGGCTACCAGCTGTGAAGATGGTGCATTTTCAGAAGAGCAGTGCTCTCCAGCACGTGTCTAAAACACTACGATGTTCCTCGTGAAGTCTCCATTTCAGGCAGTTGTCCAAACCAAAACCCCAAATTCTTCAAAGACAGGAAAGGCTGTGGCGGCAGAATCAGACAGGGCGCCTGCTGCCTGGTTCCACGGAGAGGAGCCTGACCCCTGGCCTGCAGCTCCACTGAGGTCACCGCTCCCGCGGCAGCTGCACACAGAGGCTCACTGAGTGGGAGCTCCTCTCCTCAGAGGGCGAAAGCAATTAACACTATAAGTCACACTTCAAGAGCAGTTTATAAATGTGATAAATGCACAAACTGTGTCAGCAGTCAGTGCAGGCCTTAGAGAGTGACCTCAGTTCTCAGAGTGACAAAGAAAGATGGCTCCATCCACTTACAGTCGATGCTGCTGCCCGCCCACAGGCCTCAGAGAGAGTGTCTGGGGGGACAGTCATCACAAGGGTGCCGGAGCAGCGCTCACATCTCACGTCTGTCAAGGCACCAGGAGCAGGCTAGGGTTGGCACAATGCTTTCCCTTCTTTGGCCGAGGTTCCCTTCCTGGAAGCCGTCACCTCGAACGGACACTGTGATGGTGAAGACTAGCACGCCTTCACCTGAGAGCTCTCCTGAGCGGAGGCACAGCAGGCGAGCTCACGTGTGGGCTCTGTCATCTACTAACTATGGGACTTCGCCTGTGAAATGGGGTAATTTTAGCGTGAATTAGTTTTGAATGCTCTTAGAATACTGCTTCCCCTTCAGTAATCACTGAAGCATAAATTCTTACTTCATAACAAAGATTTTGCTTCCTTAAAAGAAAAACTAAGAGCAGCGGAACCTTTTCTACTCAGACAACGACCTGATATTTTAAACAACTTTTAGCCTCAGTTCAATCATATACATTTTCTTTCAAAGAATAGGAATTCTGTTCAAAAAAATTAAAAATTCTGCATTGAAATCAAGAAGTCTTTTGTGTTTGAAACAGTTCTGTAGCCGAAATTTTTAATAAAGCAGCAATGAATCCTTTTGAGGTATAAGAAAAAAAATCACTTCATTAATGCACAAGAAAAATAAGGTGTTATCTGCCGCATCATTAAGAGATGTCGCGGTCCGAAAGTTAAGCTGTTATCTACATTATGGAATTCTCAGTAGGTGCTACCAAGAATGGAATCATCTGATCCTGTATACAAAATCTGCTATCTCAACAAAATAGACACTTTATTAACAAAGACTCCAGAGTTTAATTAATACCTGAAGAAAAACAAATACGCTACCATAATACCCAGATCCAGGAAAAGTGGACAAAAGAATTACGAGTTGTGAAAGGAGGAGACCGTGTTTTTAATCTAGAAAAGTTGCAAACAGTCCATCTCTGATAAAGGATATATTAAGGGCTCAACATGTGACCTTTAGAGTTTGGCTGGGAAGACAGAGGTAGGTAATTAAAATAAATTGTGCAAATATATATTACATCAATCTGCACAAATCAGAAACTCGCTGATGCATTAGTGCTGTATTCAGTGCCATCAAAACATTATCAGTTACTCTCCCTGCTACTAATGCTCGTGCTCAGAGGTGAAATGTGCTGTAAAAGCAGGCCCAACGGGCCGCAGAGACTGCGCACACTCGTCGGATGAGTAAGCATCCCTTAATTAGCCATCAGGTTAAGTGCAAGCGTTAATGGGCCTTTCCTGAAGTCTGGCTTGACATCTCTCTCCAAACATGGCCAAGAAGAAAGTTCCATTAGCAATATTAATACAAGCTTAGTTGATCATTTTCATTCAATTAACTTCTTTCAATTAAATAGATAGCTTGACAAAAGCAGTGATAAAAGACCTAAAGGGACAGCTGATGACTCGAACTGAACATTAGTGTGGGGGAGGTCGCGGGTGCTGAGCGGACGGTAAATCTCACATTCAATTTGGAAAATGCGTGTCTTCTGCTCTCAACTCCTTTAACGAGCGATTTTAGCTGACTAGATGTGTTTGCTGCAGAAATTTCATGAGAAGTCAAGCACCCTTTTTCTTTTCTTTTTTTTCTGCCTCAACAGTTACATTCTCAGGGTGGCGGTTTCCTGCCAGCAACCCAGCCACAGTAACTCATAACTTCTCTTTCTGTGTGGTTAGAAACGGAGATACATAGAAATAATTCATGTTCAACGTGAGTTAAATTAATTACCTTGTCCCATACTGTGAATCAATTTTGTAAACGATTTTAAAATATAATAAACTCTGTAAGAAATATTAGATGAAAAATGAAAATGGAAATGTTCTGAATCTTCATCTCGTTAAAAAAGTACCTCAGAGAATTTACAGAAGATGACTGTATCAACGTAAAAACAAGGTTTAAAATGAGGCAAATGTAAAACTGACTTTTCTTAATTTACAAAAGCTTTTCCAGTTAAAACAAATTTTGTCTGTTTCTATTCTTATGAAAGGATTAAAGTTTAAACAAATCTGTACATTAGTGGACCTCAGTGAGCCGGAAACAAGCACGGCCTCTACCTTAAACAGCTGGCTCCAGCGTTTGTGTTCCGTCCGCACGCACTGCTGCACCTCGGCGCTGGCAGCGACTCCCACGCTCTGCAGCGCGGTGAGGTACCCTTCCCGAACCCCAGGCTTTGTCTCCGGGTAGGCCAGCCTGATGATGCCCAAGCAGGCGTCTCGGAGGCATCGAGACAGCACTATTAGCTCCTCCAGCGTGAAAGGCATCATTGACGATTGTCTCTGACCTACAATTGAAAACACAATCCAATTTTCTGTCACAGTCTCTTTTTTCTTAATTCTCCACAAACACTGAATGGCTTAAAAGACTCGCAACTTTTCTATTATCTCTGAAGATGGAGAGGACGTGCAGCCAAGATCCTTACCTTCTATTGGGTCTCCAAAGAATTCATTATCATGTATGGAAATCAGCGAGTGGCTAAACAAGGAGCTAAAAAGGTAAAAGAGTGGGATAATTCGACTAGAATCTTCAAAAGACATGGGCGAACCCCTTGATATCACCTGCAGCAATGGTACCATAGACCTGGAACAGGGGAAGAGAGAGAAACAAACGAGATGATTTTAGTAAGATGCAAATGACAGCACGACATCAGACAAACGCAATCAGGAACAACTCTTATGTTAGCAATTAAACTACTTAACAGCAGGCAAGGTAAAGTCATTCTCATATCACAGGTTGATAAATAACATACTTTTAAAAACAGGACACCAGCCTACCATTCCTTACAAGGCTCCTGCAACTCTCTTTCTTAGTGAATGTGAGCCAGAGGTCCCAAGAGTGAGACACAAAGAGGAGTTAAATAAAGCAAGTGACACAACTGCTAAAGACACGCTGGAACTGTGTGACCACAGCTCTCCTCTACTAACACATTCAACAAGGGGAGAAGGCTCTGGCCTCATGGGGACATTTACCCAGCTATTTACATTCAGAAATATTCAAGAATTGAACAGTAAACCCAGATTAGAAACAAGACTAAAGTACTGCGTCGGCCAAGTGGTCAATGAATGGCTCCATCTGCTCAAAAAAACCTAGTGTGGACAGACACAAAGGGACAAAGCACAACTGTCCTACCTCTTTGCCAGGGCTGGGCGACAGAAAAAGGCTGGTGAGTGATGATAAAAGAGGCGCTGGACCCTCTAAGGTGGCAAGTCCTGTGAGGACAGGCCCCGGCTGCCTGCCGAGCCCTCCCGCCACACCTACCACCGGGCAGACACAAGCAGAGTGTGCGGACACAGACGGAGAGAAATGCAGTGTCACAGCTGACATCATTAAGAGCAGTGGTTCGCATGCTTACGTTCTCGTCCATTACAAGCAGAGCTCCCCAGTAGCAGATGACAGGTGAACAAACATGACGCAGAGAACATGGCGCAGGCCAAGTTAGCCAGCTGCAACATTAAGAAAGTGCTTCCTGACTCTGAAGTGATGGACCAGTTTCCAACTGTTACTGTGTACATGAACCTTGTACCCCAATTCATCCTCGTCCTCATCTTCCCCGTCCCCATCATTGTTATGACGACCACCGCCGCCACCATCGTCATCAGTTACACACACAGACGCATAAACCTCTTTCGTGTGGCTCCCTTAAGTCCGGGGCAATTATCCAACATTAGTTTATTTCCTCTCTTTAAACTCCTGGGAGGACACCAAAAGGAATGACTTACTTTCACTTTAATGACATTTAATGAAGATGTGATTGGCAAGAAGGGTCAACTATGTGCCCGTGGTCTCACCCTGCCTGCCAGGACGTCTCTGGACTGTCTTCTGACTGGCCTACCTGCCACAGGCGTGGACCAAATGCTCCTCTGTAAGCTGCTTAACCTCAAAGACCCAAGTCAGCGCCAAGCACGCCGTGAACCGCACAGGAGCGACACTGACTCGTAAATTGGGGTGTCAGTGAGATGCAGACAGCTCCTGCCTCGGCACGGACGTGACAAGACTTTGCACCTGGACCAGATAACCCACCCAACTAAACGAGCTTCTCACTTTCTCAGCTTCCTAGTGACAACATTACTTTTTTATTTTTCAAAGGACAGATGCAGGTAGGCATGAAGGTGAGCAGAGGCAGGCAGGCAGGAAGACAGAGGAGGAAGAAAAACATTAGTCGTTCACGTTGGTTGCTCCCATGGGTCCTGGGATGCACACTGGGTCCTGGGATGTGCGTGGCCAGAGGCGGCAGACCCAACTGCACCCCCAGCAGCGTGCCAGGAGCACATTCTTAGCTCACAAAGAGCTCTCACCCATCTGAGGGCTCCCTCGAGTGCTGACGTTTGGAGAAAAGGCACTTTCTAAGGAGAACAGTCCCTGTGGAGTCGGACCCTCGAGGAGCAGCATCTGGACAGCAGGGCACCGAGTGATGGGCAGGGCATCTAGCGGGCAGCAGCACCCACGCTCAGGTTCCTCCACCCTCCCAGATCCCCCCCAGCAGAGCCCACACCCCAGGCTCGGAGAGGACGAGGCTGCAGCACGTGGGACTTGCTGTGAAACGATTTTCAACTCAAACTCAATGCCACTTCCTAAAAGTCAGGCATTTCACTTAAAATTTGAATTCCAAGGGTAAATAAGTTATTAGGATTGCATTAAAATAGGCAGGTTTCTTGAGGCCTTGATTTTAATAAAGCAAATACGTAAAATAAAGTTAGGGCTCTCGTGGCTCCAGAGACCACGGCGCCGGCGTGCGGACCACAAGGAGCCCAAGGACCGGGGCTCGAGACCAAGGGTCAGCGTGGAAATCCAAAATGAACGACGCCTCTCCTTTCCTTCTGCTCAAAAGAAGAAGAAAAAAGAAAGAAATTCTAGCTCTCAAGCTGGCTTTTAAGAAACGAGCATCAAAAACCTGTGTAACTTTACCAAGTTACAAAGGCTGCTACTAGGGCGATGTAATCAACACCACCTCGCCTTTCTCTCACACACACGGCTGCTTCCTTGTCAGGAGGTCAATGCGCAAGCAAGCAGTAGGCACCAGGCACAGCCAGCATGGTCTCTGGCAGTTTCCTGGCCCAGTGTCCTCATTTCCTTCTGCTCTAAACAGACCTGCATCGTGAAAGCCAAGGCTGGCACAGTCATCAATGGTGAAATGCACCAAAAATCAAAACTAAACAGACCTAAAAGCCCAAATCTGCAAGTGTGAGGGCAGAAAAGACACTAAGTAGACACTAAGCTACTGTTCCGGGCCACTCCGAACTCCAGCTCTCACTCGTCACAACCAGAGAGGCTGAGCCTGAGGTACCAGGCCAGTGCTGCCACCAGAAATCCCTCCACTCGCCCCAGACACATGAAGTCAATGGTCAAAAATCAAACCGAAGCCACGCGCCAACTCGAACACCACCCGCCTGCACGGTCCTTCCCCCGGATGTGAAGAGCAATTTGTCTGGACACAGGAGCAGCGACTCTCTGCAGAGGGCTGACTGATGACACAGAAGCACAAATGTCATCTTTCCATCCACATACTGCACTAAAAAGCTCAAGATCCAGAAATCTCAACACCTTTTCTGCACCGGCTGACATGTCCCGGACCAAACCAGTTACAGCCCGAGCCAAGCACACATAACATTAGACAAGCTACCCTCACCCTCAAAACTCAGAGACAGATTAGAAACCCACCAGAGAAAACACGCTTCCTCTCCCCCACACCGCCCAAGCGCCGGCACCCTCCCTTCACGGACAAGCTGCTCCCAGCCCGTGGTCAGCGTGAGACGCTCACTCGTAGGTGGTGCCCTGCACAGCTACCCGGGGGCGTTAGTGCCCCAGTACTGCTCTGCACAGCCCACTTCTGTCCAGAGGGAGAGCTTAACCCCGGCAGGAGAAGCCCATCATGGGGTAGCTAAGTCAGTCTTCCAGGAAGGACTTTTCAATAGAAAATCCTCTACATACTATACAACATTCAATGAAAATACGTAAATTCATGCCAGTCTTCAAGTTACATAATGACTCATAAAAGAAAACTCATACTTTAGAAGCTTCAAAAAATAAATTCTATACATTATTTTATATTTCTAATGTTTGCAATGGTGTTAAATATGCTTCAAATCTATATTTTCACTATCAAAAGCACAAGAAAGTCATATGGGGCACACATATTCAAGTCTCTAGTTTTAAAATGTGATGAGAATTTTAAACAAATTTATCCTCCAAGTCATACTCTCAGTATGGACAGATAAAAAAAACTAAAAATTTTTTTTTCAATTCTTTGCGAAGCTGAGGCCATCTAGAATTTCTCTTCTACCGTGAGATAAACTAAATAAAAGCTGAAGGACTGAGAAAGAGCTTCTGTAGTATTTTTAGCTGGGCTGCCACTTTCCACGGCCTGAAGCTCCCTGTCAGTCTGTGAATACATACCCCGTGATCATCCGTGTGGTCATAGACGATATCAGAAACCACAGGTGTCTCAGAAACCTGGCGTTAAAGGCTAAACTGTAGAGAAGCCTGCAAAGGAAAAGGGGAAAAGAAAGTAAGAATTACAAGCAATATGCTGCCCACATGTCCTCACAAGACAGAACAGTTGTAGACTGCTGACGTGTCCCCAGGCAACGGCGGGCTCCCACCTGGCGCCCCAAGCCGCCACCACCCGTGCGCGGGGCCCGGCCACAGACGGAGGGGCGCCCCGAAGCGCAGGCTGCAGCTGGTGTGCCCTCGAGGCATCTGACATGCTGTGCCAGCATCACGAGCACACGTGCACACGTTTAAAATGACTTATGTCACTATTCTTGAAAGAAAGACATAAAAATGATTTTTCACGACCATCTCAAATATAATCTAAAAATATATTAAGGTTTTAAAAAAACCTCTAACATAAAACCCTCTCATCACAAAGATTAAGGAATTCTGTGGGTGCAGAAACTGTATTTAAAGAAACAATAGCTGTAATTTCCTTGACCTGAGTAATGAAGCAGATCCATGAAGCTCAAAGAGGCCCAAACTAAAGAAACCCAAATAGACCTACACTAAGACACAATGTCAACAAAATGTCAAAAACACAAGATAAAGAGCAAATCCTGAAAGCAGATAAAGAATGAAGGATACACATAAAAAGGAATCACCAAAAGCCTGCCAGCAGATTTCTGAACTGAGATGCTACAGTCCAGAAAGGAATGGCATGGTATAGTCAAAGGGCTAAAAGAAAAGGACTTTCAATCCAGGATACTAACACCTGTGAGATTATCATTTAGAACTGAAGGAAAGATTAAAAAAAACTTTTCAGAGAAGCAAAAGTTAAAGGAATTCACCATAAAACTATTGCTGCAAAACACACTAAGGGAAGGTCTATAAAGTGTAAAGAAACCCCACTTAAAAACAGTAATCCAGCAAAGTAAATAAACAGTGCGGCAGAGGAGAAGAAAAACATGGATGGCTAGAATGAGTGCAAGACTAATCTACCTTTAATAAGTAAAAACAGGAAATAAACAGAATCTAAATGAGGACGTGTCATATTTACAAAGACTAAAATTATGCCAAGATCTTCTCTGCTCACAGTGGTTTAAAATTAGATGTCACAAAAAGAAAGCGGGAAGACCCCAAATTAATTGGAGACTAAATAATATACTTCTGAATGACTCTCAAGTAAAAGAGGAAATCAAAGAAGAAATTTATAAAGGGCCTAGAGAAAAATGACAGTGAAGACACGAGCTACCAGCACCTATGGACGCAGCAAAAGCAGCTGTAAGAGGGGAGAATTCATGGCAATCCAGGCCTATCTCAAGAAATAAGAAAAGTCACAAAGAAGAAGAATAAAGCCAAAAATGAGTAGAAGGAAAAAATAATCTGAGCAGAAATAAAAATGAAATATAAAATGAAAAGACAATCAGAAAATCAATGAAACCAAAAGTTGATTCTTTGAGAAAACAAACAAAACTGAAATGATTGGCTTGACTCACAAAGAAATAAAGAAATAAAACTCTCATAACTAGAATCAGAAATGAAAGGGGAGAAGTTACAACAGACACCACAGAAGACAAAACATCATGAAAGATTACTGTGAACTACTATGCCAATAAAGTGAACAACCCTGAGGACATGGACAGATATTTAGAAAAATATAGTCCACCAAGACTGAACCTGGAGGAACTGGAAAACCTGAACAGAACAATCAAAAGAAAGGAAATTGATGAAGTAATTAAAAGTCTCCCTTTAAATAAAAGCCTGGAACCAGATGACTTTACTAATGAGTTTTACCAAAGCTTCAGAGAAGAATTAATACCTATTCTTCTCAAACTCTTCCAAAAGATTGAAGAACAGAGAACACTTCCAAAGATTTTCTACAAGTCTATCATTACACTGACATACCAAAAGCTGATAGAGATGTTGCCAATAACGAAAATTATAGACCAATATCTCTAATGAACATGGATGCAAAAATTCTCAGCAAAACATTAGCAAACCAAATCCAATAATGCATCAAAACGATCATCCATATGACCAAATGGGATTTATCCTGGGTGTGAAAGGACGGTTCAACATATATAAATCTATTCATGTCACACACCATTATCAATAAAAGCAAGCAAAAAAAATCCCATGATCATATCAACAGAGGCAAAAAAAAGCTTTGACAAGAGTCAACACCCATTTCTGATAAAAAATAAAAAACTGCATAAAATGCAGATAGAAGGTACATACCTCAATATAGCAAGGTCATTTACAATAAACTCACAGTCAACACCAAAGCCAACAGCTTGAAGTTATTTCCTCTGAAGTCAGGAACAAGGCAAGTCTGTCCACTCTCCCACTGCTATCTAACATCGTACTGGAGGACAGGGCGGGGAGTCGGGGAGGGGTGAATGGTGGCAGAGCCGCTGGACCAATGTGAGGAACACTTGGTGACCTGGTGGAGGGAAGGGTGTGCCGACATATACTGAAGGAATGGGGAACCTGCACATGGGAGGAACCTACATAAATGAGTTTATACTAATTTGTAAAACAAGGCTGCTACAATAAAATACAAAAGTAACTGCATTGTCTGGTATAATCTGACTGACATCAACAAAATTTCTTCAGACTGTGAGCACTTGGAAGAAATCACCAGATGTTCCGAGTGCCCACGCGAACAACACCGGGCTCTCCCAGGACGGTCTTCCACAGCAGGGACTGTCACTTGAGAGCGTAACTAGCATCTTTCCACGTGAATATATATCGCTGAAATATCGTTTACTCGGTACCCCCGGCCCTGGCCTTAAGCTGGGTCCTGCGCCTCACATGGTCTTCACCTTAGCTGCCTGAGCCATAGGCTGTACAGAAATACCACTCTAATGGCTACATTTCAAGTTATAATTCAAATTAACTGTGAAACAATCCTATTTCCTAAATTAATGCTCCACAGGCAACAAGAAAGCACATTATTAAACTGTTGGTGTATCACTGGAAGTACTTACGTCTAAAGCTTCACTACTGCAGATGAAAAAGTACATGGTCCTCACAGATCCAGGACAGATTCAAATTCCTCGACAAGCTTTATTTAGCTGAGAGAACCCTGGGCATCACTGGTACAGGGGACATTTTCAAGGTAGGGTCTAACCTGGGCCAGCGACCTGCAGGGCTCGCTCCCCAAGCTCTGAAGAGACCCCCGCTGGGAGGGGCAGCAGCCAGGACATCGGTGCCCTCTCACAGCACTTGTCTGCTAGGCGCTTCAGGGGAAGGCTCAGGGCCAGGCAGCCGTCCAAGGACCCGCTCGGTTCTTGGACCACGTGTGCGTGCGTAAATGCTGTACCGTTTTCCTGATGAAAGTCTCACTTTATTGTCCAAAGCCTTACTAACATAGATACAGAACATTTCACCTGCGATAAAAATAAATTCGGAATTTCTTTAATGAGAAAAATGTTAAGACCTATTTCAATTCGAAGGGATTTTCTTCACAGACTTGGAAAGAAAACAGAAGATAAGCTTTAGACACACAGTTGTGTTCAACAAACACTCCGGTGCTAAAATTATAACCAGAAAGTTCCCTTTTCCTGACAATTGGCTTTCTTTCATCTTAAGTTGAATAGAATAAAACACACAGAGCAGTGTTTTCCCTCAGGATAGAGCTGAAAGGGGGCAACAGCCTCCTTGTCGCCGGGCATCCCGACATTCCTTCCAGAGCTGGTCTCAACCCCGTTCTTTAAAGGAAACTTGCCGCTGGGCATTTTGTTTCCAAATTGCATTGTTTCCAAATTTTCTTTTATTGGCCTCGAATCGATAATCACTCACAAACGTTTGAAAAACAGAAGTTACAAAACTCACTACTAATCATATTGCTGAATTTGATTAGAGCAACCTGCTTTAATTTGATGTGTCTAACAGTGACTGCCAATAGTTCATAATCTACATGATTTCAAAAGATTTAATAACAAATCATTGTGCTAAACTATTACATGATTTGCGAATTTTGATCTCTTAATAAAGTGAAAATATTTATGCCAATCAATAGCTGATTAAATCTACTGATTATACTGAAAATGTCATTGATCAAAAAAAAAAAAACAAGTACGAAATCATAGGCAAAAAAAATGCTGCCTTTGTCTGTAGGTACACGCTCAGTATTTTTTCTAAAATACTATAAAAATCTGTTCACAAAGTATGAACAATATACAAAGTATGCTGCAATATACAGCAAAACTTAAAACTGTATTTTTCTCCATTAAAGTCATGTGTATAATTACTCAAATTATTGGGGCTATGAACTTACGAAACAAGAGCCAAGGAGTATCTACTATCGTATTTACTTAGTAGTGCTCAGAAAACAGATGGGGAAAGAGCAGTGCATTTCCAGGGCACACAACGAACTCACAATGATTAATAACACAAGACAGAATTAAGGTGTTTCAATCATACTGATTCGTGATGTCTTACGAGTAGATGTATTTACAAGAAAGCAGGAGGGAATTATACCACTGCCCTTCCGATCCCGAGAGCGCTAACTTTAAAACTCCCCATCAGTGCGAAGGGGACGCCCGCAGGCTTGTGGCCTGTTTGGGAAGACACCGCACGCAGTCTTGGGCGGTGTGCAAGGCGCCTGAGAGTGGCCGGAAGTAGCTGGACAGCGTGGGTGGAGGGGAAAGCGCACCCCAGGAAGCAACTCAGTGGAAAACACTAAAAAGAAAAGACTGAGCAGTTTAGGGAGTCACTGAAACTCAGACACAAGCCAGACAAGGAAAGCTCCCATGAATGGAGCTCACGGAAATGGAAAGGGGATCGGGAAGAGGCAGGCATGGGACTCGGGCCTGCAGGGGAACCTGCACAGCTGTATGACACGGAGAGGAGCAGTGCAGGCCCCGACCACAGGGACTGCATCACGCAACGTGGTCACAGACCCACCCAACACTGACAACTGTCATAGACTGACTCACGGGGGAGAGAAGATAACACTAGTGAGTAGGCTCCCGAAGTGTCTGCTTAAGGACCCCGCTTTCTAACTTTCCTTTTCTGGACACTGGGTGGTGCCTTCCTGTTATTCTCTCTACAACAGAACCACATAACCACTTAATCTTTAGTCCTGCACAGAGCAGGTAGGAAAGCAGGCAGAGAGAGGGGGAAGGAGCACTGTGTACTTATTTGATTAACTCAGCCGTTCACCTTGCTGCTTCCCGGCCCTGGGTCTCAAACTGGTACCGTGGGACGTGCGCGGACCACGCCCATGGCGTACTAAACTCCTAGGCCACCAGGGCACTACTTATACCTATTTCTTAATGAGAATTTGCTTTAGGTCCAAATATTTACTCAGATTTGCAAGTCCAATGGTAAGATTTACAAATGTCTTCTCATAAATGGAGGTGACGACTCGCTTATTAATTGGTTAATTTTTAAAATGTAAGAAATTCAAGTACTTAAAAACTCAAAATGCCACTGAAAAGCTCACAGTGAAGTGCGTGCCCTCCCTCTCCTGCAGCCTCGACCCGCCAGCCCGCCTGACTTGTCAGCAACCACTCTGAGGGTGCTGTGTCTGTTCCTGAGTCTTTAATGCCAAGGCCCACAGACATTCCCAAGCTCCCACCTTTCTGGCAGAAAAAGTGAGTTATTACACACTTTGTTCTGCATCTTTCTCGTCTTCAGCATAATCTCAGAAATCTCTCTGTGCTGCTGTGAAAGGGCCCTGTTTTCCCGCAGACAGCCCTGTAGGAATTAAGACTGCAAATCCCAACCCTGAAAATAAGGACTAATACGAGCTATTAGGAACGAAGAGTGTGAGACTAGGAATTGACTAAATGATTTTTTAAACACTTTTTTTTAAGTTGAAAACAAAACCTACAACAGCTAAAATTAGCCTGTGTGCTCTTTCATGAGTTAAGAAAAGCATTCTAAATACTTAAAACCTAATAGCTTGAGCCATAAACAAGATTCCCAGAGTATTTCTTAGAGGAAATAGGTGCTGTTCTCGTAAAATCCAGCGGCAGACGCAGGTCTCGCCCGCTAAGCACGCTAGTAAAGTGCAGGCGGGCAGCGCTCACGGAGATGCAGTAATTGCGTCCAGAGCAGTGGACTCGCGGCTGCAATCAAAGCAGGTGTCCGGCCTCAGCAGCTCTCACATCCTGCCCTGGTGCAATGAGCCCGCAGAGCTAATTCCCTAATCAGAGTCACAGCCCTGACATCTCACTTCCTCCCGCAGCAATAAACACCAGGGAGCGAAGACAGCACCTCATTAGTGGGCTGCTTAGTGTTTACAAGGCAGTTTCAACTGATGTGTGCTCCTCACAGGCAGTTCATTTCAAAGAACGTTTTCCTACCCAAAGAAACAGCTCTTTTCACCTTATGTGTGGGAGGGCATTTGAGAAAGACAGAAGGATCTTCGGGACACATAGATCACCTGCTGTGACACAGAACACCCCATCGACAGTGTCCGCCACCAGGTGAACTGAAGGGCTGGTGTCCGGCTCCTAGAACCACTGTACACTTTGGACTCCAGTGAATATTTTCCTATTATATCTCAAGAAACGCTAAACTACTGCTCAAAATAGAGGTAAAAACAGTCCAAGATTAGGGTCACACTTACCTAAGCACAAATTAGCTGCATGTTTTGTTTAGTCTCTCTCAAAACTTAATTTCAAAGTTTTGAAAAACGAAAACTTCAGCAGGCCGGAGTAAAGGGCCGGGCACTGTGGTGAAGGGTCAGAAAGGCCCAGAGCCCACTGCAGTGGCTCTGCAGCGGATCCCCGACTTTCAGAGCGGGCGCCGGGCTCTCACTGCAAGCTCTGGAGAAACACAAGCGTACGTGACAGCGTGCAGCAGAGAGTGCAGTCAGAGCTCGGCAGGCGGCGAGAGGTGCACAATGTTACGCGGTTTACAAATGACAAGGAGAGAAATCGCATCGTCCATGCAGTGCTGGAGCAGGGGGCTGTGCTGCCCTCTGCTCCCCGAAAGCAGCAGCGTGCGTGTGGTCCCGGCAGCTCAGGGGCGGCTCGGCAACCAGTGACTCGCCTGACTTTGGGCACCACCATCCGGTGCTGCACCATCAGCGTGTGGCAAATAGACGCCATCAGAGTGAAGGCCTCCTCGCCCGCAGAGTCCCTCCGCACCAGGCTCAGCAGGGTGCTGGTCTGCTGCTTCGTGTCCAGCTTCTTCAGACACTCCTCTGTGATGTAGGGGAGAGAGGGCCGGCCGTCCTCCTGAAACACACCAAAGGCGTCCACGTTACTGAAGGCCTCTGAGAACTTTCCGCTGCCCGGCAAAGCAGACTGGATCTTACCCTCCTCAGGCGAAGACGGACAACAGGTGCCGTCTGAAAACGGCCCGCTCACATGAACACAACACCCACGACCCTAGTCTGACACCCTCAGCAGCCAGAAGAGCTCGCGCACTTGCCCCGCAGTCAGAAGCTGGCTGCCGGCGCCGGCACCGACCACCGCCACTGTCCCGGGCAGCGTCCCGCCCAGCAGGCGACCACGGGAACCCAGCACTCTCAGCTCTGCTCCACTGAGACAACGCTCAGCGTTTCTGTTTCAAGAAAAATTCACCTCTTATTTCTCAACCACAGAGACTGCACACGTGTAAAGATGTGCTATCGGACAGAGTTCCCATCTTAATGTTATTTGAGACATCAGCTTAGCAAAAGTCAGAATATAAAGAATGCAATGAAGTATAGATATTTTACATCTTAATTTCTCTAGAAGATGTCAGTCACTGGACAGAACCTGACTCTACCTTCTGCTTACTTGTGGTATTAAGCAAAGATATATACTTACTTCCTATATCGAGTACATAAAAATATGAAAACACATGCCCTTGGGCTGCTGACTGCACTGTTTAGAAACTGGATGGATGTAATTTATAATAACCTACCAAGCGAAACATTGTTTCAGAGACACCAGGAATAATTCCATTGTCGATTCGTCTCTGTAAGCGGATGTGCAGGAAGCAGCCCGCACGGGAGCCCACTTTGCACCATCGTTTCTGCAGTCTAGACCCTTCAGAGTCACGTAGACAGAAACGGGTTTCTGCACAGTTGATAGAGGGTGACCTCTGACCCTGGACAAACCTCCTAAAATCATACTAGAAGCCGCCTGATCACTACCACGGGGAAGGACAGCAGCGCAGATGGAACCCACAAGACCCGACCCGGAACTAAGAGTCTGGGCCCAACCTGGGAGGAGCCGCTGACACGGGCCAGGATCCGGGGCGAGAGTGGAAAGAAGGGGCAACACCCAGTGCGAGGGGATGAGGACAGGTGACAATGAGAAAGCAAAGCATGGTGCCACTGAACCTGGTGAACAGGCCTGGAAACCCCCAGAGGCAAGGAGTCAACCGGAGGGGCGTCCCCACAGAAGTGGGGCAGTACACCCGGAGCCACAGACCGCGCTCCCGCCAGCTCTCCGGCAACAGGCACGCAGGCACAGGCAGCTGTGTCCCAACACAAGGTCAAGTCACGGCTCTCCAGGCGGTACCTATGGAAAACGCACCCCCTTGTAAAACCACCTCCAAGGTTCCCCCAACTGCTCAGACCACGTGACAACGCCCAGCCCGCTGGCGGACAGTTCTGACTTTGACAGATGAAACCCAGTCCCCGGCAAAACACCCCATTTTGTCCTCGCTGCCAACCTTCCCTGGCACGAGCCTGGTGCTTCTGCCTTTTCCTCCTGCGCCGAAGAAGCGGCGGGTGTGGAAGGCCCGGCTTCAGGCGCTGCCTCTCCCTGCCCCCGAGGAGCTCCTGGCGTGGGAAGCCGAGCGCCCGGGCACGGGCTGCAGTCCGCACCGTCAGTGCACATTTCTTGAGCAACAGCGCGTCAAACCGGACAAAGCCATCATGAGGCCCTCTCTTCTGTGCGACTAAGAAAAGTCACTGGTAGATCGATCACTCATGTAAGACTCAAAAATTACGTGTGTGTCCACACACTAAATGCACAGCGAATGATGCTAGGAAAAAGGAGTAAGGAACTTAGAGATAGCATGTGACAACGTACTCACAACAAAGCACATTTATCCTCTATAAAATCGGCAAAAATGAACAACATTCCTGACTCATGAGGCAGGAAGAGGGGGCAGGAAGTGGCCGCTAGTGAACAGGGTCCTTAGGCAGGATGAAGACACTGGACAGCAGCTGTGTGATGGCCATGCTATTCTGGGAGCACTGACAAACTGGTAGACGCCCCCCCCGGCAGGGAAGGTGGCTACCTGGTACGACGTGGGCCTCTAAAGCTCACAGAGAGTTCTTCCCAACGCCGGAGAGTGTTCCCAACAACGGAGCCCCATGAGCTGGACCTTCCCTCCTAGGAAAGGCTACCCAAGTCGCCATTAAGTGGCCACACAAGATGAGCGAACTTTACGTTGAGAAGTGCTCACACCCACATTCTGCACACCTGCCCGTGACACAGGACACAGGGCCGAGGCTGTCCAGCCACTGCCCCAGGAGCGTGGGTAAAGGGAACTGCCTAGGTCTGCATGCTGGACACGGGCCTGAACACGTCACTTATGCCCTAACAGCCAGGACAGACACAGCGAAGGGGACTTCCAGAACGGGCGCGGTGTGGGGCTCAGAGCCCAGCTTACGGGAGCGTGTGTCTGCTTGTCCGTGCCGTCACTGTCCTCCTCAGAGTCGCTGGTGGAGTCCTGGCAGCTGGCGTTGGCAGGCGACACCGGCAGCTGAGAAAGAAAGGTCTGCAGCACTCTCAAATACATCAGTAGTCCTTCCTCAGAGAGGGTCCCTTTGTGAGACAGACAGAACATGGAGAAGTCAGCTTTCACCATCTAATATTAGCTCAAAGGGTAGTTTCTGACGGGAGCAGAGCACTAAAACGGAGTCGCTCCCCAGAGCTGGCACCGAACCCAAGGGAGGCAGGCTGTCACTCCGGCCCCCGGCGCACAGACGCTCAGCACGATGGCGCAAGCAGCCGGGCACTCATAGGACGTCTCCCATCACTCTGAAGTCCTCTGTCTGGGTGCGGCCGCACAGCTGGGTGTCGGCAGAGCCTCATGTGCCCAGAGCGCCCGGAGGCCACCAGGACTCGCTGCCCGACAAGCACCCTCTGCCGGAAAAGGCCCTGCGCAGGTCGTCCTGGCACCCGGGCACGCAGGGCCGCTGGTTCCCGTGAAGCCCGCTCAGCACCCAGAGCTCAGCAGACCGCGACCTGTGTGCCGTACCCAAGTAATTTTCGCCAACAGTGAGGACAAAGTAGAAGAGCCAGGGCGCACTGGCCTGCCCCTGGGGGCGGCCCCGCTCCAGCGCCAGCAGCGCGCCCAGGAAGGGCTCGAAGGGGAAGGCCACCTGGGCATCGGCCAGCGCAGGGACAACCAGATGGAAGATCTGCTCCGTGAAAGGTGCGGCTAAGAGCTCGTCTGTGAAGGCCATGAAGACGCGCTGCCTGAGGAAGGGAACACAAGCTTCAATCACATGAAAACATGGCTCACACCCCGCTGACGACAGTAAACTTCCAAAATTAACCCCAGGTAAGCATTCCACATGCACCACTATTCTGCCATGAGCTTAATTCTGCGTCTCCTCTTCCGGAGGATCGCCACGTTTGTGTGTCTTTTGACGGCTCTTCAAAAGCAGGATGACGGCAGGTTGTCATGATTAAAAGTTTAGATTGCGGTTGTGGCCAGAAGACCAAGTACGCAACTCTTTCAATGGATCAAACTAACAAAGTAATTTTCAAGCCCGTATTGACAACAGCGCCCTGTGTAAAAGAGACTGTGCGTAACCACAAAATCGTTAAACTGATGCCAATCTCACCTCGCACCTTCTGGACAGGAGTTGTAAGTAAAGTGCAATGGCTTCAGAACATTCTCTAGCAAAATTTTTGCTACAGGAACTCGAGATAAATCAGAATATTCAACACTTGATGGAAGCTTGCTGTTAATTAGCAAATGGAGAGATCTATAATACCCTAAAAGAAAGGAGAAACACATTTAAAATTCAGTACCTTTCCTCACAAAAGTCAATTTCCAAATGCTTTTTATAAATTTCTATACATCCAAATTTAAGCTAATTCTTCTACAACTTTTACTAAGAAGAGAAGCAAACCAACACACAAGTGGTCTGAAGTAGTAAATAAACTGCACATGACCATGACCCAGGTTACCAGCTGTCCGCTACAATCAATCACCTTCAGCCCTTGGAAGCAAATCCAAGATCTAATTATACTAGTGTCTGATCAAAGATAAGGACTTTTTCTTAAAAACGCCACTGTCAAAACTAAAATGCATAGCAATTCCTTAATATCACAAACTCTGGTCAGTGTTTCAAGGGTCCAATTGTCTCACGTTTTATTAGATTTTATTTAACTTGCCTGCGTGAGTCAACATCCAGGGGAGGCCCATGTGGTGTGATTTTCCTAAGCACCTCCACACACCCAGCTTATCTTGAGGCTTTAATCACGGTGTGGGGCTGCGCACACTGGTGCAGCTCACGCCACCGTGGCCGTCGCCTCACTGACACTGCACTGTCCTGTCTGTGGCAGTCGGGAGAGCCCGCAGTGGTCACGGCACACACCTGTGCTTTCAGACGGGGGCGCTGGGGGGTGTGCTCAGGGCACGCGGCACAGGCTCCTGGCTCTGGACCAGGATCGGAGTCCGCCGTTCCTGAGGGCTCCTAAGAGCGATGTGGGTGAGACCACCATGTGCGCACTGAGGAATTCACTTCTAGAGGCAGCCACGGAAGAGAAGCAGGAGTCGTTCCGATCTCCCCAAGCCTCTGAAGGAGCTGAGGTGTGCAGAGATCAGACCTCCCGTCACAGGGATCCAAAGCCAAACTTCTTTTAGGAAGAAGTGCGCCTTTATAAAGCCAGGCGCAGCCTTCCGGCGTGCTCTGCAGGTGCCCACAGTAGAGTCCACACCACGGCAGTGCATTCAAAACACAATCCATTTGCTTGGATGACTTTTTTTAAAAGTCCTATATGGTTTGTACTTGAGTTGCGACTACTGACCACTGCTACCCAGCGCACTCATTAGATCCACTGTTCACAACTATCCCGACCCCAATCTCACTTGTATCGATCACTACTGAAACGAAAGTGCTTGACAGCTTTCGCTATGAAACAGAAAAGATGTGAATCAAAGAATTTTTCCAACAGAACACTACTCGAAACAAATTTAAAGTATCACATCATTAATATATTAACATCAATATAGCTGTATACTGAACAGATTAACTTACAACACGACTAGAGTATTAAATTCAATTACAACTCTTAAAAGCACCATGGTAAGTGACAGCCATAAACTATAATTAATAAAGAGAATGCTGCAAGTTTACAGACTAACAAGATGCTAGAAGCAGTAGCTTCAACGTTAAGATTTGAAGTATTCCCTACTTCTAGATGCATTTTAAGATAATGTGTATTTCCTAGTTAGCATCTTTACACTTTTAGAAAATAAGAAAGGAAGGAACAGGAACAAAGAGAAGAAAAATAAAGCTACAGTGCTATATTCAAGACAGAGAAGCAGCCGTGCCAAAATCTAACTCCTCCCCCAAGCAAAACACAATAGCTCCAAGTGAGGAAGGTGCCAGGAATTCCCCAGAGGAAATTCTGTTGACACTGATAGGAACATCCAGGTAAAGAAAGCAAAATCGGAACATCCAGGTAAAGAAAGCAAAATGAGTCGTAAAACAGCTGAACATGCAAGAGGCACGACCAGCTACCCAAAGGCGAACAAGGACTTCAGAATAGAAGCGACAGATTACTGGGGTTGCTTTGCCAAATATTGAGGCTTTAAAGAAAGTCCTAACAAAAATGCTAGCTATAAAATTGTAGTCAATGAATTGAAGAGAAACATGGCAAGTTCCACAAAGTGACTCAGTCGCTCAGAGGAACTAATCTTAGAAACTGAAGACAAGATCACACAGGCAATGCTCATGGGCAAGGAGAGAGAAGGTTGAGGAAAAAGGAAACCCTGCAAAAACTATCAGAAACCACAGACCAAACATAAGGATAACTGGTATACCAGACGGTGAGGAGAGGGAGAAAGAGGGAGAAAGATATTGCTTTAAAGAAATAAAAGCGGAGCACTTCTGTACCTGTCACAAAAAGTAACCATGACGTCCAAGAAACCGGCAGAACATCCAAATTTCCAAGTGCAAAAAGCCTGCCACCAAGACACTTCATAGTAAAAGCAGCTGCAAGAGAAAGAGAAACGTAACCTACAAAGCACCCCATCAGGTGACCAACAGAGTCCTCAGCAGAAAGGAATGTGATGATATACTCAAAATACTAAAGGAGAAAAACTCCCAGCCAGGAACAGACTACCCTGCAAAACGCTCGTTCAAACATGATGAAGAAATGAAGTCTTCAACGACGCACAAGAGCTAGTGGATTTTTCTACTGCACAGCTGGCCTCCAAGGAAAGCTGACAGCTCTACTACAGGGAAACGAAAGCGAGAGGCTCCCAATAGCGCCGGTGACGGTGCAAACAGAACAAAGACAGGACCAGCAGGAGAGGACAAAAGCCACCACCGGGGTGAAGAACACAGGGAATCTTGACACCGCACGGCGCAGTAAGGTGGGACGATTCACATGTAAGCACAATCCAGCCCTGGGAAAACAGCCGGCACGGAAAAACACAAAATCGACACCGAAAACCACTCCCAGTTTGACTGAGTCTAGTATCCTCATCCGTAAAGTGAAGATAAGACCACCTGATACATGGAATGATCAGCAAGACGAAAACGGTTCACATGGCAGCAGAGTGCCAAGCGCAGAGCTCGCACATGGTGACCTTTGGGGTCACCATCTCCTCGGGCTGGTACCCAGCCCTATTTCAAGGGCCCTTGCGTTGAGGAGAGCGATAAAGAGAACAGACATCAGACCAGGTATTCTTTCATCCGTCCCTTTAGTCATTCATCTAACAGGAATTTATGGATGAAGTTTATTTTTTGTAAAGGAAAGGTGAAGGCAGGAATGAAGGCTAGTAGACATGCAGGAAAAGAGGATGAAGAGCATTTATTTATTTAGTTGTTTTTAGTGGTTTCCCTGGCCCTGGAGGAGAACCTGTGACCTTGGGATGTGTGTGAACTGCCCCCAACCCCTACTCTACCAGGACATGCCATGCTGATGAATTTTAACTTACACTTTTATTATATGTTACTTCACTTGGTAAAGATATTTAAACTGGAAATTCTGAATACGGAGGAAGGGACAGTTAGGTAGATAGGTATTAAAAATTGCTATACAAATAAAAACTGGATAAAGGAAAAAAGAAAACAAAGTAAAAATTCTCACTGAATGCCTAGCTTTAAATCAAATACACATAATGCATCAATTAATACAACAAATCATTTCTAATTGCCATAATGTTTTTTATAGATCCAATCCCATACATCTCAATTTACTTTTAATTAACTTAGTAGTTGCCTTAAATTTCAAGAAAACGAAAGAAAAATTATTTATAAGCAACTATCACTATCCAGGAAGTGTCTACAGCTACTTTCTTGCTGATACTAAATCACTTTCATGCTGATTAATACTATGGAATCCAGGAGCCCTGGTTGACTTTTCTACACTGGAAATCAGACTTTTTAAATTTCCAATTTTGTTTTATATTGCTTAACTCATGATAAATATTATAAAAATGTATTTTGTAGCCTTTTTCCAAAAAGGTGTCATGAATGTGTTGTTAGAGGGGGTCAGAGCCGGGCTCCACAAGTCGCTCCCAGCAGAGCGTCGATGTACAGCAGCTTTAACTCAGCGAGGTGAGAGCACACCCATGAGCTCCCTCCCAAACCATGACTGAGGCCCGCAGCTCGCGCACAGCCATACTCTCCTGCACGACAGCCTTGCAGCGCAGGCAGGGCTTGACCCGAGAATCGGGAAGAGCTGCCAGAAGCAAACACTAATCTGCTTCCTTTTTAAACAACAGGAAACGTAAAGAGGCATCGAACTCTCCTGAGCAGGAGAGTGCGAGGCTGGCATGGCGGCCCCGCAGGTGCTCCCTGCACCTGCTGCAAAGGCACGCGTGACGCCAGGGCAGCGCGGGGGCCGCGCCCACCTCACGCCGGTCACCGCAGTTCGGACTCCACTGTCACTTACCATTCTGAATCATGTAGTGCAAAATTTGTTCCATTATCGACACCACACAGCTAGCATCTTGTAAAACAGGCAAGTAAGTAGCCTCGGATGAAAACACCTCGAGCATTCTCATCGGAAGCGCAACATTCAAACTGTCATCGTTACAGCTCTGCAGCAACCTGTGGAAAAAGCGTTCACACACTTACTAATGGCAAATGTCACCAGGCTTCCTCAAATCACTCTTCTTCACATGCCGCCACTCTGCTCTAGCGTGAGTGTCCCTGAGGACAGACAAGACAGTTCCAGGCAGGAAAGAAACACTGTCATTCACTCTGGAGAGTCTCCACGTGCAAGCAGCACGCTGGCACTGGGCCTGCAGAGTGGACGCGCATGGTCCTCGGAGAGGCCCTCGGTGCAGTGTGAGAAGTGGCACCCAGGAAGCCACCCCACCTCCAATCAGACAGAGATCTCTTTCCACGTGCCTAGGATCTCCCTCAAAGATGTCTTCCGAGATGTTCCATGCCAGCAGCACCCCTAAGAACACATAACCTCAAAGTTCTGGTCCCGTGTCATCTAGCATCTTGACTGGAGATACATTCCCTACTATGAGAATTAGACGTGGGAAGAAGACTTATCGATTACAAAATTCAGCCTCATTTAAAACAGGCAATGTTTTGCTAAAGTCAAATTTAAAGGAAGGTACTTTACGGATACTCCACACTCATTCAAAGGAGGCGATGCAGTGGCGTTGACGACCAAGACCCTGCAAACAGTTCCCCCTCCAGTCCAGTCCCCCTTGCCCTCTTCAGAGTCAAGTCACCCCTAACTAACCAAGTGTTTCTGTCCCCAGATTATTTCATCCCTGCTAGTCAGTTCACACACAGGGAATGAGGCAGCGTGCACGCATCCACGTGCACATTCTTTTACTCGGTGTCTTTGTCACTCACCCAGCGTGTGTCAAAAAATGGTCCACTGCCTGAACGCACCGCGCTGTGGCTATCTACTCACGTGTCGATGGACACCTGGGTTATTTCCCGTCTTTTTCTACTACAGTGAAGCTAGCAAAAACATTCAAGGACAAGGCATCGAGTGGACTTGGTTACTTTCCTTCGGGGAGTTCCTAGGTGCGGCATCACTGAGTCGCAGTGTAGCTAATATTTAACTCTGTAAGAAAGCACTGAACTGTGACAGCAATAGAGACCCAGGTCTCCATCTCCTAACATGCGTCTTATATGACAGTCAAAAAGGAGCCGCTCCAACGGGTACACTGCTGACCATCACTATGAACCGAATGGGCATTCTCTTGGTGTTTTATGATGCTGAACGTCGCCCCGCGTGCTGGCTGGTCGTCCACGCGTGCCCTCTTGTACCCGATCTCTTAGCACGGTGGCCAGCCTCGCTCAGGCAGCAGCTGGCAGCTCTGCCGTGTTGCCAACATCCCTCTCCCACTGGTCACTATGAGGGTGCCACTGCTCTTTCCCGGGCAGCCCCCCGACGCAGGGCTCCTCCTCACTCAGTCACTGGTCACTACGAGTACCTGACGCCAGGTCTCCCTCCACGCTGCCTCCATTCCCACTAGACCTCCGAAAGTCAGCCCAAACGTCCGCACTTCACACTCCACTTCCCTCCGTTAACACTCATGATTCAGTCGTTCTGCGTGATGACTTCTCTTACACAGGTGCATCCCCCCACCTCCAGATGAGCTGGCAGCTCCCCAGAGTAAGGCCTGCTAGGAGCGACCTCCCTGCCAAGAACTAGGCCTGCCAAGAAGCGAGCAGGTGCACACAACGGCCTTTTTGGAAGTGAGGGACCGAGCAGCCTCTGCCAACGCTCCAAGTGCAAGTGCAGAACAGCCATGGAAATACTTGCTAGCTCAAAAAGGAACGATCTTTATTTCCACAATAAATTGACTTAATTTAAGTAGCTATAGAGCTGTTTACCAATGACGTTAGTATTAAAATTATCACAAGCAGACCACAAGAGCTGTGCTGATGCTGATGGTCCCTGTGCCCTGCGTGTCCCTGTGCCCTGCGTGTCCCTGTGCCACTGAGGCGAACAGCTGGAACAACAGCAGACATGCAGTGATCACAGAAGGGAAGCGCTGAGAGCGAGGTGAGAGGACCAGGCCCCTGGCGGAGGCTGAGCCTGTCAGTCCTGCCTCCACGGTACTGCTCACTGAGTGAAGAGGGAAAAGACCCTGTCACTCATGACCAACTGGGCAGGGAGGGGTGACCCTGGGTCCCTGATCCTGACCTCTGTCCTTCCTTCTGCACAGACTAAAGGCCATTTACCTCACATGACGCGATACCTACACTGTGTCATCTGATCGGTGTACTTCAAAAATGAGAGGCACAGGATCTTCCTAACACAAAGTTCTCATTTCTCTCTTTCCTAGTTCTTAAAAAGTTATCTTGAATTCTTAAGGTGAGCAAAACATTTTCAAGAGCAGAAACCAGTCCACATACCCTTTTTTCTGCCAAAGCACTACGATTCAAGGTGCTGCACACAGCCGAAGAGATTGCTGGCTCATCAACGTCACACGCTTGAGATGAAATTTCCAACACATTGCCCTTTTCATTTCACTGTGTTAAAACTGCTTCTCCCATCTGGAGAATCAGGTTCCCTGCGCGAAGGGCCTTGGCCCTCAGCACTGCTCCCCTGCACAATGTGCAGAGAGCAAGGGTGCGCCTCCAGGAGCGCAGGCCAGAGAGCCGTCACCTCAGCACGCCGGCTGGGACAGCCGCACCTCAAACAGTGTGCGCGACATGTGACCCCTCACAAGACTCAGGGAGACAGGCAGCCGACAAACACTGAGAAAACGCGAGAATTAAAAACCACTGCTCAGTCCACCACATGCAGGCACACCGCAGTACGTCTCTCAGAGCGAAGCAACAGGACTTTCACGTTACCTGCTCTGAAGCATCCCTCTTGCCCTGCTTAAATGGAGTAAAACGTGTGCGCCCTGGTGGAGTGACGGTTAGTCTGCTGCCTCTGGTCAAGCGCAGTCCATGCACATCCCAAGACCCAGGTTCATAGCCCAGGGCCTTCATCTTTCTTTGATAAAAAATGAATGACTGGAGACACAGGAGGAGGGAAGTAAGTCAGACGACTGGACCCAAGTGCCACTCACATAGACGAAAGCGATACTTTCAGACAACTGAGAAGTCTGACTCTGGAGTGGACACTCAGGAACTGCCACTGTTCGGCGGACACGGAAGCAGCACTGGGGGCGTCAGGGAACGCAGTCCGCCCCGAAGCCTTGAGGAGACTGTCTCGGTGGCGGCGGGGGGGGGGGGGGGGGGGGGGGGGGGGGCACAATGTGGCAAAATGCAACTTCCGAATCTCGGGGGGAGGGGATAGAGGCATTCAACTCCCCACTTGTCCAAAAATGTTCAAAACACAAACTTGGAAAAGGGAAAATTACATTTTGATGTCACTTACTAAAACGACAGTAATTTTCAAGGGTATGCTATGAGGGGACAGGAGGAAGGGGCACAGGCGCTGGCAACCTCCAGTCCCAGACGACCAAGCCCGGGGTGAGATGCAGCAGGGGACCGCAGCAGCACTGCAGGAGGGGACGGGGACGGAGCCGCGCGTGCGCACAGAAGCCGCTTTGACGCGACGCTACTGCACGTCGCCGCGCTCCACAGACCTGGGGGCAGCGCTCTGACATAGGCACACAGCCGGGACGCATGCGGCTCCCGAGTGCAGTTTTCTCAATCTCTTTTCTAGGGCTGCTAGAAAAAGAATCTGTAACAGGCCTTGAAAGAGGCCCAAACCCTGAACTATCTGCGATCCCGGCTTCGCAGAAAAACTCAGACTCCTGCTTGGGTTCAGAGGATAAATGCATCAATGTGTTTTTCAAAGTGAAAACTTTTCCAAGAAATACAGAGCTGGGAAAAAGGGTTCTTACGAGTTGTGGTCCTGGGCTCTCTCCTACAGGTGCCCAACTCCCCAATTCGGTCTGGAGGAGCATGCTGGAATGCTCGTCAAGGAGGCCTAGTCCTGAGAGCGATCCCAAATCAACTTTATTACATGTAGCTTCCAGAAAATGAACTGAAATTATTTTGAAGGCTCAGAATCATTTGAAAATTCTGCCTCTGTGAAAACACAGCAATTTATTTAAGGGGCAAGGATGTTTAACTTCCTCCGACTCAGGCGCTATGGCTCGCACGTAAGCGTGCTCTTCTGTGACGGGGCCGAGGCAGTGGAGGCGTGGGAGCCAGACACACCCCACGGCGGCGGAGCTGCACGGGGTAGGCGCCCCTGGAGAAGGGCTCGCTGCCCTGGGGCTGTCCCTCAGGTGCCACTACACATACTGGCCGGGGCCTGACAAGTCATATGGCGATTCCAAGGTACACTTGAAAGAAAATGCCATGGGAAAGGCATTTACATCATGTTAGAATTTTTATGTCGCACACACCAGAATCACCAGGAGTGAAAACTGTAATACAAAAGAATATTTCACAGTCTCCCAGGAGAAAAAGGAGAAAGTCTCAGAAAATGGAAATCAAAGGGTGTTCCTGGAGACACTCAGAGTGACGCGGGATGGTGCAAGCAGCTGGCTGCTGTGGGATTTACCTGCAGCAGAGGCTCATCAACCTCTTGATCTGAAATAAGCATGTAAGTCGCTCAGATCCATCCAACTGCTGGACAAACAGAGAGCTGTGTTTAATTAGGTTCTGATACATCCATATCTGAAACAGCAAAACATGCAGATTATATAACTCTCGATCCATAAAAAGCTAATTTTTACAAAATTACATGATATTCCAAAGGTCCTTATGTAGCAAATAGATACTTAGTCAAAACTACTGATAACATGCTAAGAAGTTAAGTCCCCTAAGTCAGGTTCCATTTAATGGATATGCACATTTTATATTTTGCATCTTAAAATAATCGGTATAAAGTAAAATTATTATACAGTTACTAAAGCTAAGTACACTGAAAATACATAAATCTGAAGCAAAAGTAGTTGCAAAAATCAGCAATGCATAACAAAAATACAGGAGAAACATCATTAGGTAGAAATTACACAGCCTATGCTGCTTCCCACCTTTTCCTGTGTCTCCAGCACCCTCTGAACACTACCCCTTTCCTCACGCCATGAAGCTCTGGCCAGAAAGGCAGTCAGGTGCCCCCATTCTTCCCAAGAAAAGATCGGGTGTGTCATGAACATGTGAGGTGACAGATGTGTTTGAACAGCCAGGAGGGGAATCCTCCTAGAACGCACTCCTTTATCAAATCACTAAAGTCCACTGTCAAAATCTTACAACTCTATTTGTCAGTTACACTTCAGTACGGCTGGAAAACAAAAGGCCAGGTGTGTGTCCACCTCCCAGACACTAGGATGGGTCCAGTGCAGGCTGACTTCTGTCTGATTTGCCTCCAGGAGGCCTATCTAGGCAGGACACTGCAGCCATGATTAGGAAAAGTCAATGCCTAGCAAAGTGTCTTTTCCACTCTCTCCACTGTGTCTTTGAAAACAAAAACAAAAATAGACTGTAGCTGCTCATTTCATAAAACCCATTTAGTTAGAAGCAGCAGAAATGAAGACAGCCTTTCCATGCAGCTAGTTCCTTTGCTTTGCCTGGTGTCTTTATGGAGTTTCTCTGACAGCAACACTCACCTGCTAGAATGTTACCAAACAACGAAAATAAGAATGCAAAAGCGTTTGCATAAAAATGAGCATGTCTTAAGTGGGACAGAAATAACTCTGTGACCTACTCATAACATTAATCTGCCTAAACATAAGCTTTGTTCTTGAGAGGTACCAGCGACCTTGCTCACATTTTCTCAGGAATGGGTATGCTAGATACTTTCTGCACTATTTGACATGCAGTTCCACTTTAAACCAATAAAAACAGGCCCAGTGCTAATGGAACATTATAAAAACCTAGGGTAACTGTCTGAACTACAAGACTTTAAACAAGTAGCTATGCTTCGAGTTGTCCGAATTTTTACAAAGTCAAGCAGTAGAGATACTTTGCTGGAGCACTCTCTGAACTGGGTTTTGATACTGTACTTTACAACCCTGATAAATACACCAGTGTCACCCCAAAACTTCCAGCATTGCTACATCACACGCTTGTTTTGCCTAGCTTTTAGATGTTATTTACAAAATGGAGGTGAGTAAAAGATTTTAAATTTTCCTTCTTATTCATCATTTCTAAGAAGTCAACCAAGGACGAACATCAACAGAGGAGAGGGATGGAAGCAAACCAGAGGGTTCCCGGGAGCAGTCCCTCTGTCCTGCTCACTTGGCAGGGCGACAGAGTGTCCATTCCCAGCCCTTCCCCTTTAACCATGGAACAGTCCCTGAGGAGAGCTGCGGGGCTGCTGGAAGGTGGAAGAGGACTTCATCAAAAGAACAAATAAAATGAACAAATACAGAGCAAGGCAATTACTAACTCAAGAATGATTCAAGAAAAGTTACACAAGAGAAAATAGAATTCAGTCTATTATTTGACTTAATAGGGTCCATATTTAAAATCACAATAAAAAAACAAACAAACAGGTCAAGGGCAGAGGGGAGGAAGAGCGAGCCGTATTGGTTTAGTTTTGCAGAGCATGTATTAGAAGAACCATCTAAAGTAGGAATGAGGAAACTTGAAGACGGGGCAGGAGAGTTTTCCTCACACACGATGAATGTATTGGCCTTGCGTTTCTTTATAAAATGAATGAACACTCAAGGTTGTTTTTCTTACATTAGCCAGAGTTGACGCCATTGACTCATGCTAAGGTGTCAAGAGTTGGTGCGTGAGCAATGTGCTCACATGGCTCTCAGGCCAGGAGCTTCCCGGGAAGGCTGCAGAGGCAGGCCAGCCTGACCTGCGCTTGGACCCAGCATGAGCGAAGTCTAAATGAGAGAGGGCACCCACGCCCCTGAGAGCCTCCCCCACGGGATTACAGAAGGCCGTCTCAGGCCCCGGACAGCAGAGAACCTGCTGCGGTCCTTTTCCGATTCTTTTTTCATAAACTTCAGACAGAGGCCTGGAAACAGCCTGAGCTTAAAACGAGTCCCAAGTGGGCATACAGTCACCTGCCGGCCTGCCCAGGCAGGCTCCAGGTTCTGGTACATTCGCCCTGTGCCCCCGTGTGGCTCAACTCCAGAGCGGTGCTGCGTCTGGAAGGCACCAGAGGGCAGCCACGTGCTCCTCTGACCTCTTGCTGAGGTTACAGTGGGAGACCCAGGTCACTATCTACCTGCTGCTCTAAGGCTTCGCTCATGCTCTCATCTTTGGGAGTTTGAAATTTTTATCATAGGTAAACGAAAATTTCTGAGAATAAATATATATTTTACCTAATAATAACAAACGAATCTGTTTCCCAGACATAATAACAAATCCCAGTTTTTAAAAGATTTTCACTTCTGCGTGTGTGTGTGTGTGTGTGTGTGTGTGTGTGTGTGTGTGTGTTCACCATTCCACACTGGTCTTCATCACAACCACATCGAAGGTCTATAGAAAGCTTTCCTGCGACGACACGTGGAGTGTTTCACAGCAAGCCGGTGCGTCGGAGATCTACAGCGGACACCAGAGCAGAGAGCCTGCCACCGTAGTCAGAGCCACAACCCCTGGCCCAGGCTCCGTGTGGGGCTGTGTGACCGTTTAGACTGCGAACTGGGTACAGGGTAGGTAGGTGTGTGACATACTGTTTGTTCTGGGGCCTGAAATTTTCTGTAGTAAAAAATGTCAAAGTCTATGGAAAATTTACATTGATTTTTCAGAGGTTAAACAGGTCCCCCCAGGCTGACCTAGCACAGCCAGAGGACATGTTGAGGAAGGCTGGACACACGAGGGTTATCTGGTCACAGGCGAAACCAGGGGTGCGGAGGGAAGACAGCTAACACTCACCAAACGTTTTGAGTCTTCGTTCTGCTTGTAGAAAAACAGAAGCTGCCTCACCAGAAGGGCGAGGTTGGGCGCGTGAGCAACAGGAAAAGCGCCGCCGGACTGCGCCAGGTCAGCGCAGCGGTCAAACGCGCGTCTCTGGATGGCGCGCTGCAACAGAGTGAAGCAGGCCCCGGTTAGCACAGGCTGCTGCAGCGGGTCTGCCGGGCGCTGGGCATTTCCACGGGAGTGGGCTGAACTGGCAACTAAGGAGCCAGCTCTGGAGAATCATGCAAAGAGTTCAAAGGAAACATAAAAATCTGGAATAGGACAAGAGACCCTTAGATGCCCACTGGAAGAATCTTCTACCACGTCTTTGTATTTTGATCTTAGCTGTGGTATGGCCAGTGTTTGTATTTTATGATTTAAAAATCACCTAAAAACTCACCTTTCTATAAAACTATGTAAATATAACCAAAATTAGTTACTGGGGAAACGGCTATGACTACTAACCGTCATTAAACATGTGCAGAAAAATACATATGAAATAGATTCCACATCTAAGAATCCAAGGCCATGGGTAAAACCAGGCTCTTGAATGCTTTTCTAATTCTTTCTCAGTTTAAAGACAAACTTACTTGCTGTTTTCTGTCTCTATATCCTCGAATAAACGACTGGATAATTATTGCATTTTTCAATCTTCGCCTTTCTTCCTGAATAATGAATGAAGGAAGGAAAATTGGTCAAAATTAGTGAAAACGACAGTTAACTGGGGACACTCTTTAAAAAATGTTATATAATTCACATATCACAAATGTTGCCTTTGAAGTATACCATTCACCAACTTTCAATACATTCAAAAGCGTCACCCACACTACCATCTGACTTAGCATGTCAGAGCCCTCAGGCCCGCCGGCCTGCCCTGCCCGGAAACAGTTACAAGGGGACTCCTAGCTTAGATTTCCTTTAGAGAACTACTCACACCAGGATGAGCCTAAGTGCACTTAATTAAAACCTCGTACACCAGTCCAAGAACTTCCCAAACATTCATTTTCACTCGTTCAGTTATTCACGGAGGAAGACGTCCTGGCTGGCACCTCAAGGCTACCTCTTGGGTGTGCAGGACTAGAGCAAACCTCGCCAGCCTGAGGACTGGCCTCCCACCAGCTCACACCTATGTTAGTTAACTGACTTGCCCCCTCGCCTTCCTGCCTGCCAAAGTAAATGCAAAGCTCCCCAAAAGAAGAGATCATATTCCAGAGCCTGACAATGTCTCAGTGTGGCAGATACAATGTCTAGTATCAAACCAAAAAAGAACTGAAAATCAAGGGGGCAAACAACAGAAACAAATCACAGGTGCTCCAAATGGTGAAGCTTGAGCACTAATTTAAAAATCTACAACTAGGTTCAATAAATTAAACAATGAGAATTGGGAAATAAATAGAAGGATAAAAGAAAATTCTAGATATGAAATAGAAACTGAAATGGAAAACTCAGTGATGTATTTAACAAGTGAACACTGCTAAAGAGATAACTTGGACATCAGAAGTTCGGTCAGAAGAAACTGGAAGGGACGTGCACACACACACACACACACAGACGCGCATGGGAGACACGTGGAGCCAGCGCCGTGAGCCAAGAGGAGGAGAGGGAGTATGGAGCAGAAGCACCACTGGAAGTGGTGACAGCAGGGACTGTCCAGAAAAGATGAAAGAGGCCAGCCAACAAATACCTTGAGCAATGATTTTTCACTGAGGGTAATTTCAGCATCCAGGGACATTTGGTAAGTTCTGGAGACATGTCTGGTTGTCTCAACAGAAGGGAAGGTGTGCTGTGGGTAGAGCCCGTGGGTACTGACCAACTGAAGAGCCTCTGCTGTGTGGGATGGTCCACAACAAAGAACTATCTGTGCAAAGGGCAGCAGAGCTGGGTGAGTCTCTCCCTTTTAGCCAAGAACACTCTTCCCTAGCCTGCTTCAGGACTTAGCTCCCAGAGGCCTCCCCTGCACGCCCTCTCTAGAGCAGGCCTGGCCCAGCACCGCTCTGCTGCCTTCACAGCCTCCTTGGCGTCTCAGGACCCTGGTGAACACCTACGTTCTATCACCCAGCAGGGGCAGGTATCTGACCCTCTAACTACACACCCGCCAAGCAGAACAGCCTGGAATACAAACTCTGTGTCTGTTAGAGGCATGAATGAGTTACTAAAAAGAAAACAAGAAACTGTCAAGAAAGCAGGGCATAAGATTCTACAGTGGGTGGTGATTAATCATCAAAGCAAAGCCATTTTAAGAAATGATCACCAGAAAGATGAAATGTAAAAAAAGAAAAAAAAAGAAAAAAAACAACTCATGTCATTAGCTTCTTTCATTTCTTTAACTTCTTTACAAAGAGGGAAGATACATGCCTTTAACCAGCGAGTTTTCTCCTTCCACTTGGCAGAAAGCACGCTGTTTTACTAAGCCCTGCTAGGGCTCCTGGAGACTGTCACAAACACGTTAAGTGAACTGAAAGCCCACCCTCGGCTCGGGAAGTGGCTCTTTGAGCCCACCTTTTCTACAGCGCTTCCAGAATAAACGGCTCCCTGTGAAGTCCAGCGCGTCAGTGTCCGGAAGGGCAGCACGTGTGCACACAGTGTCCCGCGTAGAGCGCAAACACCCGCACATACGACAGCAAAGCCAGGGCTGACTTAAATACTATGGGAAATGCTTCTTGATGAAGACTATTACAAAAATCTCTTTACCTCTCTCTTTCTTCTTTCTTCCTGAGTTCGATGTAAAAGGGAAGCCTTTTCTTCCTAAACCAGGAAAAAAAAAAAGAGAGAAAAGTTATTATAATTTCAAATTCCAAAATACGCACATAAAAATGATATTGTTTTGACCCAAAAAAGGATTCTAAAGAGCACCCAATCAAGCTATCTGACTCAATGAGAAATCTGAGGTGTCAGGGGCTAAATGGTTTCCCCAAGGTCATAGATCTGATTAAAGTTAGTATTTTTTTAAGAATAGAATCTGATTCTTTACATACACAAGTGAGTTCAAGTAAAGTGAACATGCCCTTTTATTTAGTGATATTCTCACAGTAACTTAAAAAGGGATGGGAGTTCATGCCCTGATGGAGTTGTGGTTAGATCTGATGCCTCTGGCTGAGCGAAATCCACACACATCCCAAGAACCCAGGTTCATGCCCTGGGGAACAACCAAAATGAACGACTAAATAAAATAAATGCTGCTTCTTCCTCTCCTCCTGCTTGCACCTTTCCTTAAACAAAAAGAGGCGGGGCAGGGTGAACTGTGTCTTCACCCAGTCACACACGCACGAGGCCTTCACTCTGTTCTTCCTACAGGAGGGATTCCTGATACTCCTTCAGTTTCCACCATTCTTCCCCCACAAGGTGTGTACTCCCTGGCTCCAGTGAAGCCCACACCACACGAAGTCACGGTCAAGGAGCCTTTCTGCTGCAGCCTGGGGGGAAGTGGGCGCGTGCAGCTCCAGCCCAAACCTCGCGGAGCTGGGCAGGCCCGGGACTGGCACTGCAGCAGGCGTTTCTCTGAATAGGGCTGCCTCCCGGTGTGCAGGCTTAGGGTCCGGCGGGTGCAGAAACACGCAGGATCAAGCTCCTCACTGAGCTACCAAAGCGTGTCTTACGAGCCTTGTCCCAGGACACCACGTGCTGAAGTCTGCACCTGTCCACCACGATGTCACCAACAGGCTTTACAAGAGTTCCTCTAACTTATGAATGCAGACAAAAGATATGCTCACATGACAAAGAGCAGTGACTGGTGGAGCTCCAGACATACGTGGGCTCCCCGTGGGCCGGGAGGGGAGCAGGACAGGCTGAGCACTTGACCCTGTCTGCGTTCCCAGACAAGGGACCTCCTCAGTCTCTAGCTTGCCCTGGCCTGCATCACCACCTGTCTTAGCGTGTGGTTGGGAGCGGTCCCACCTCTGCAATTCACCACAGGACCGGCGCCGCACTCTTCAGCCCCTGCCAACTGTGCACTTATTTCCAGGCTGTCCAGACGGCACTTCTGTTTGCTCACCGAAGTTCAGGGCGTACGCCTTAGAGCTTCAAAACACAGCCTGAGACAGCGTCGCACTGGAGCGTGGCTTACACTGCAGAAGACTCTCCATCAGACCAAGGAAAACCAATTTCACAACCCTCTCCTGTCTGAGGCATGCATGTTTGTAGGACCAGAAGCGGGTTCTCCTGGATTTCTTATACATGATGACATACGAGGACAATCACAATGACTCCCAGTGGCTTAATTTGTAAGAGTCTTTATCTTGCTGAAACTGCTTATCTTTAACCCCCAACCATGCCCAGCCCAGCAGCCTGAGGGACAAAACAAAAGCACAGGCATGACCCTAACTGACACGGCAAACAAGCCCTCACATGGCTTCCACTGGTCAACTGTCACCTTCTGAAGGTAAAATCAGGCCGTGCTGCTGCCAAGCTACAACAGACCTACCACCATGCACAAGGAGGCTCAAGACGGGTCTCCACACCGGTGACGGGACCCAGCACTAGTTACAGAGCCCACACAGTCTGTCTAGTCCCTAAGTGCAGCTCTGAAAGCTGGCATCACCTGTGCCTGCTTTTCCCCACAGCTCCTGAGTCCAGGCTCCCTGCGAGCCACACTCCAGGGGCTCACTGAGATTTTCTGCTGGACAGCGAAACAAAGCCTACTACGCGTTTAAGGGACGCCTTCATACACACCGACTCATCACACCGCACCTCGGGGTAAACACTGACCTACTAGTGAGGCCAAAGCATGGACAGCGGCCTCCAATGTCCGAGGGCCTCTAGGGAGAGTCAGAGATTTTGTATGTGTTTCAATTACAGAGAAATGTCTGTTGTTAACAACTGAGGGGCCTATAAAAACACTGCACTCTTAGTTTTCACATCAAAACACATCCCTGATGGACCTCAGCTTTATATGGGCACAACAGCATGATAACTATGTGAATATGAGTATGAAAAAAAATCTCATTGTGGAGGCAGACTTTCTCTAAGAAAGATATACCACAGGCTTGTGTTACTGGTGGTCACTATGTAAGCTGTATTTAAGAATAACTATCAAGAGAATATTCAGTTTTGATCATCTGTCATGTGACTCTAGTTCTACGTTAAACTTTTTCCTTTGAGAATATAATTATGAATTTGACAACACAAACATTAAAACCTTCCACATACAAAAAAATCATAACCAAGTTTTTAAAAAGTGACACAGTGCGAATAAATATTCGTAAGGCTGCGAATCCAATCATTTTGTAAAAGCTCTCAACAGTGATTTTAAAAGCTCAGTTAGCCAACATTATAAACAGTGCATTGGAAAACACACGGACATGTCTTCACACGAGCGCTCAGCGCGCACACGTCTTAGGAAAAGCCGGCGAGAGCATGCGCATGTGAACCTGGCCCACAGGTGGGGAGGGCGGCAGCCGCTGCGCACTGGCCCCTCCGCAGAGCGGGCGGGCGGCACAAGCTCTGTGCCCAGGGAGCAGCCCGCTGCCGGTTCCTCTGGATGCCAACCTGCAGCACTGGCTCACGCACGTGTGTGCCCCGCAGGGTTGTGGATCAGTGCAGCACTGGAAACAATGCAGAAGGCCAGTAAGCTATGTGACACCAGACGTCAGGACATTCAGCATAGGCAGCATCGCTGTTTTTAAAGGAAGGCAGCGGATCTGACCACAAGGAACATCTCCAAGGCACGCCATGGGGGGTGGGCGGGGGGGGGGGGTGGAGAAGGGAGGTCAGGAGTCCGTCTAAAAAGCCCTAAGGCCGGTTTAAACACAGAGCGGTGCACACCTGGAGGAAGGGTTCTGGATGCAGAAAGCAGCGGAGGCGAGGGCAGGGCTGGCAGGGCTGGCAGGGAGGCCGAGCAAAGGCGCTGGGAGTGGGGAGCAGGGCGCGGGGCTGGGAGAGTCATCTTGTTGGAATCATTATTTTCTACTGCTCCAACTGTTATCCACGCACAGACAGTACTTCCTCACTTTTTCAGAGTAATACTGATAAAAAGCTCTACGAAAACATACCTCTTAAAACAACTCAGCATGAATACGAATGCGTTCTTAATTAAGTAGCTAGAAGAAAAGAAGTAAAAGGTACTAGTAAAGAACGAAACAAAACAGAAAACACAATCAAACTTGGGTGGTCAGTAATTTTCTGTTTTCAACTGACTATAAATACGGTTGAAAACATCTTTAAACTTCTCGATTCTACAGACTGACTAACGTTAGGGACCCCTGGTAGTGGACCAGTTTCAGGAGCACTGGTCAGTGTGTGGGGATGACTAAAGCCACTGTCCTGGAGCCATCTGCTACTTTCCCCGCTAATCTCTCACCTCCACAGCTGTGACACTAACCCATTCAGCAAAATGCAAACAGTGAATTACAGCAAACTTCTGTATTTGATCTTTGAGCTTTAGGCACATTATCTTATCTTTTCTGAAAATTAAACTGGCCAATCTCTACAAATATGATTAACAAAGATGTTTTTAAATGGAAAAAATGCTTTCTTGTACAAATATGTCTTACAGGTTATAAAATGAAGCTTTTTAAAACATAGCTTAAAATTAGCTTTCATTAACCACAAGAATAAAAGTTGTATGTAGAAAAACTTGAGTATACAATTAAGTAAATTTAGAATGACAGTAACTATAAAATCAAAATGTTCAGACTGATCACATTAATAAAAAGAACTTGGGCATATCTATTAATATCTTGCTTTTTAAAAAGCAATCGTGAGAGTCTGTTTCATGTGCTCGGGCTCTCTTCCACGAGCAAGCTACTCTGTTTCCAGGGGCTAGAACCGTCAGTGCACACCTATCCAAAGTGAGCATTTCAGGCTTCTGTGAACCAACATATCACTAAGTTTTGCACAAGTGGAAGAATATTCACAGGATGTAAGCTGCACAGCGGAGTATTACACAGTCGTGGAAACAACCCAGATCTAAAGGTGCTGGAAGGAAATCACGACACTACAGTACTCAGGAAAAGAACGGCACATTCCTTTTATTTAAAAAGTTAGGGGAGATATGTCTATGCTGCTAATAAATAAGATTTATGTAATGAAAACGATGAAAGTCTGGTGAGTAAAATCGAATGAATTAAACAAATAGAGCAGCTACCCTATTTTGTATAGAAGACTATTGTCAAGATGGGTTCTTCCCAACTTGGTCTACAGTTTCAGCAGAATCACAATCAAAATCCCAACGAGTCACTTTGTGACAATTAACAAACTGACCCTGAGGCTTATTTGGAGAGACAGACCCAGAAAGGCTAACGTGATGCTGAAATTAGACGATGTGACAATACGCAATTTCAGCGTGGCACTGCCAAAAAAACAAAACCAACCACAAACAGAATGATGGAACGAGAAGAGCCCAGAAACAGAAGCCCAAAAATAATTGTCAACTGATCTTTGACAAAGGAGCAAAGGCTGCTTTTGACGACGAATTACACTAGAACAACTGGACAGTCACACAAAACTCAATCAATCAATCTAAACCTAGAGCTTATAAACCTTTCACAAAATTTAACTCAAAATGGATCAAACACCAAATGCAAAATGTGAACTAGAAGGTAACACAGAAGAAAAACTGAGTGGCCTTAAGTTTGACAATCACTTTTAAGGAAGGGAGGAAAGACGAGAGAGAGGGAGAGGAAGAAATTTCTTTATTTAGTTGTTTATTTTGGTCCCCCCCGCCCTTGGTCTTAAATTCAGGTCCTGGGGCTCTGCATGGTCCGCACCCCAGCCATCGCAGCTGCGTGGGCCATAATGGCATGCTTGGTCGGCACATTTTTAGATACATGAGAAGCATTAATCCACAAAACAACAATGAAGCAAGAGAGCATGAGAAGTAAAACATCTGATGTGCAAAAGATACTTAAGAGAATGAAAAGACAAGCCAAAAAAGGGAGTAAACAGTTGCAAAAGATGTATCAGAAAAGAATGTGTGTATGTGTGTATAAATCTATGCAAAATGTATAAAGGACTCAACAAGGAAACAACTCAATTAAAAATCGGCCAAAGACTTTGATGCTTCACCGATAAGACAAACAGGCACAAGATCCGGGAAGTGCAAACAAAGCACGTGTTTCCGTGCAGCCGTCAGAATGGAGCCCCGAGCGCGGACACCACCGCAGGCCGGCAGGGACACGGAGCAGGAGCACTCCTCACTGACCGGCACACACACGGCGCAGCCGCTCTGAGGGGCAGTCTGGCGGCTTCGAAACCAGCCCGCTCTCACCATGGGTTCCAGCATCCACACTCGCAGGGATCTGTGCAAAGGAGATGAAAATGTACGTCCACACAAAAAGCTGCCGAACCTGCAGTAACAATGATGTCCTTCAATAAACAAACTGGTACAGCCAGACCAGGAGTATGATTCAGCAATTTTTAAAAAAGTCAGGGAACAATTAGTAGCCTATCAGTTACAAACTTAAGTGAGAGAAGTCTCTGAGAACAAACAGCTGGTCCCGCTGAGGACACCGGCCACCGCAGGCCAAGGGGCAGCAAAAGTAAGAGAACCCTGTGTGCGTGGGCTTGGGAATGAAGACAGAATGGAGACACATGTGAGCACCCTGTATTTGCTCACCAAATTTCCTGTAAACCTAAAACTGTTCCTTAAAAACGTTAACTAAAAAAAAAAAAAAAAAAAAAAAAAAAAAAAAAAAAAAAAAAAAAAAAAAAAAAAAAAAAAAAAAAAAAAAAAAAAAAAAAAAAAAAAAAAAAAAAAAAAAAAAGCTATCAAGCCACAAAAAGACATGGAGGAAACTTAAAGGCATGTAACTAAGTAAAAGAAACCAGTCTGAAATAGCTACACACTGTGATTCCAATTTTAAGACATTCTGGGAAAGGCAAGCTACAGACAGAAAAAGATCAGGGGTTGTTATGGGTTGGGGTGAGGGTTTAGGGAGAACATAAACAGGTAAAACACAGAGAAATCTAGAGCAATAAAACGCTCTGCATGATTGTATTGGTGGGTACATTTATGTCATTATTTATTTGTCAAAGTCCACAGACTGTGCACACAATGTAAATAAAGTACAATATGGATGTAAACAAAATATAATATCGGAACACCCCTGTAACAATTCCATCACGTGGAGCAAGATACTAATAACAGAAAAAGACCAAGGAGCATAAAGGAACCCTGATCCACCTGCTCCATTTCCTGTAAGCCTAAAAGTACTCCACAAAACAATGGCAATTAATTTCTTTAAGCAAAGGACACACATTAAAGACATATTAATTCTCCACTTTACCTATGGAAAGGTTGAAAAAAAATTAATTTCCTTCATCCTATCTAAAAATTTTCTACATCCAGATCCATTTCCTTCCTCAGAATAGCCCCCTTCCCACTCCCACCCGGTTGTCCCGCTCCTGCCAGCCAGCCCAGAACTCTGAAGGCCCACACCCTCCTCTCCCAGCGCCTCCCCGGTCTACACCCGGTTCAGGTTGCTTCTGGCCCCAAAGACAGGAACACCAGCCCCACAGCAGAAGTGTAATTTTCTTCTGGTCCTTTTCAAAACAGGACAGCCCACTCTGGTTTTCCCGCCACTCCTCAAAGTGCTGGTCTGACTTCCCACTCCTCCTGGCCTGCAGCGTATGTACTCCGGGTCATCAAGACGCTTGTCTGGGCTGCGGTCACTCCTCCAGCCTGGCGCAACTCCTTTCTAAGCTGTCCCTCCCCGTGCTAAGGGCAGCAGTACCCACAAGTCCCTCCAGTCCTAAACTCCACGCTTGAGCCACCTGTCTGCTAACAACTCCTATGCCTGTGCCTGCACTTCTCGTCCAGATTTGCCCCCAAGCTTCACACACACACAACCCCCACCGAGTCCCACAGGGACACAGACCTGCTGCTCAACACCCACTTCCCTCCTGGAGGGAGGTAGGGCCCTCACAACCAGACTGATCTCCGTACAGGATCCCACCCGCTCCCCACACTCAGCCAGTCGGGCAGCACCCTGAGCCACGCCATTCGAGTCCCTCTTCCGAGACCTGGAATTGAGATCAATGGTCTCAGCTGGGCACCGAACACAGCCAGGATGGCGTCAGAGACAGGGAGAAAGGCCGTGTGCAGAGCACGCAAATCAGGAGACCACGCAGAGCAGGGGAAGAGTGACCTGTGTCTGGAGGTTTCTGTCTTTGACACTGTGAGGGCAAATCCTCTTCTCATACACATTTTTTTTTTTCCTATTAAGCCAGTCTCAGTGGATTTCTAGACCTGTAATCAAATGACGACACCTAAAATTCTGAGACTTCTACATATTACCAAGAAATAGAAAGACAAACGAACGAACCTGCTAATAAACTATGCCATGCTTCCAAGATGACCTGGATTCAGAACTACAGAAAGGGAGAGGTCTCCAGGTGCCTGCCCACCCTCCTGGATGGTGCTTCTCCTCTCCCACCCTCTCTAGTTCAAGAGGCCCCAAATTCCACCGGGCATTACTACGGAACTTTTAATTAAGTCTTATCTCCCTGACAAAGTTATAAAGAAGGCAGGGACATTCCCTCATGTTTCAGATCCTACACAAAGCCTTTAGAAATAAACACAAAAAAGTCATTTCATTTGAAAAAAAATATATATTTGTTTGACGTTTTCCATTAAAGCTCAAGAAAGAAGGGAGGATTTCAAACAACAGCTAAGCCCTGGGGAATGATCATTTACATTTTGTTTTTGAAATGAGGGTAAGGGCTTAAATTACCAAGAGAGAAAGGTAACAAACACATGTAGGTGTCAACACTAGTTATGAGGAAATAGAAAACTACAACAAAAACACACCCCTCAGAACCCCAGCAGCCAAAAGGCCTACCAAGAATAGCGCAGGGCCAGGCCTGTGGTGCTGACACCCCGCAGGCCGAGTGTTCATGGCACTGTGCTCTGCAGCCATCACCCAGCCGTGGCCGTCAACACACACAGAACAGGCCCCCAGAGTCCTTGGTGCCAAGGTCACCACACCACTCCTCTCCGGATACAGTTCCACACAATCACCCGGGTTTCAGGTCTGCAGGTCATCTACAGACAAGGTGACCTCACTCCCACCCTGGGGAGGTGGCTAACCTCTTCCCACTCTTTCCAACTGTAAACACCTGCATTTGTGCAGCTCCTGGGAGGCCTGCAATGCCCAATTCATGAACTGTGGAATAAAGTCAATTAGATCTTCACATTTATGGACCAATTGTGTTTAATGATGCTCCACAAACATCCATAAAAAATAAAAATAGAATGGCTGCAACACAAGATGGATGGATTCCACCTCTCAGACCAATACTGGGCCAAAAAGTCAGATATAAAACAAAAGAACAAACTATGTGACTCAATTCTCAAAGTTCAGCAACTGGCAACACAACTCCATGGGTGAGAATGCAGAAGAGGTGAGGAGGCACACTGAAGGAGAGCTATGGAATGCTGGGAATGTTACTTGATGAGTGGAGACCACCTGGGTGGATCCTATGTAAAATTCTTCTGGAAGAATCAACAAATGAACGACCTTACCCAGGCCAGTAGGCCCACATCTCAGATACTGCTCTCTCAGAACTGAGGAATCGGGTTCTTCCCTCCCATCCTCACCATGGGCAGCCTGCAACCAAAGACTAACTGATAAGGGGGTACCAGCTGTTCCCCAGAGTTTTGTCTAAATCTAAACTTCAGCCAGGAAGACCCTTCCACTGCCCTCTCCTGTATGAGTTATTTCTGCACAATTTCACTTGTACAGGATCTCCTCCTCGGGCTTCCTAGGGGGCCTAAGACACGCGTCCTTAATGTTTTGTGACCCAACAGCAGGTTAGGTTGTAGCTCATTGAAACAAGAGTTTTGCACAGCTAAAGGGCAGTGCCCTGCCATCTCCCTGAGTCAGAGATGCTGATGGGTCGGTAAGTACTTTGCTGAGAGCAGAGCTCTTACAGGATCAACACTGTAGAGCAAGGCTTGCTGGGGCAGTGCCGCCGGTAGCAGAGGCACCGGTCCTCCTCCGCAGTGAGGCGACTTGAGTTCTGAGGTGGTGACCTTCCTCTAGCGGTGTGTGTATTGTAATCACTCAACTAACCACTCAGCAGGCCACCTTCCCAGCCCGTAACTTAGGAGGACCTGGCCCTGGGGTTCCAAGACCTCGTCCACACGCAGAATTGACCTCATCTGGAATTTTCATCAATACGCAAGTGCTGCTGCGAATACACATGTGCGCACAAAAACACGGAAAGCATTTAAAGGACGTGAAAAGGCCTCCCCTAGAAAATCCACTGAATGCCCTTAAGCCTTTCAAGCGCGCTAAGCACAGGGATCACTTTTACTTCCAATCTTATAAAACGAAACAGAAAAGGATCCCTGGGCCTGAAGAGGGAGCCGGCGCAGGAGAGCAGGCCCGTGAACGACACTGGTGCTGAGCTGTGACCAACTGCACTGAGTCAGTGGGCCGCCGGGAGGGCAGCGGGGAGTCCAGAGGCGGGTCCGCCGAGTCACCGGCCCGATGGCAACCTCAGCAGCGTCAGAAACGTTTCCACGGCCCCGCTCGAACACGTGACCGCCCGAAGCGCTCGGCCGCCCGTTTCGCAGGCTGCGGGCGCGACACCTGCACTCGTTCGGGCAGTGCCCTAAAAGCGACGGCGCCCGACGTCTAGCGCGGTGCGGTCTGGACGCTGGTTTCCGGGAGAAGCCTCGTCCTGGCACCGCGAATGCACAGGGGTCGGCTCCGCGGCGCTGTCCCGGCGCGTCGAGCCCCAGTCCGGTCCGGGTGCGGGTGCGGGTCCAAAGCCCGGGTCTTCCCTCGGCCCCCGCAGACCCGCCGGCACGCCCCCCGGGGGGACCCCCGCCCCTCCCGCCCCGCGCGCGCCCCCCCCCCGCGGCGGGACCCCCGCCCCGGACGCGCTTACCTTCCTGCTCGCGCCTCCGAGGGACACCTTGGGCCTCGTCTTAAAATCCCCTTCAAAACTGAACATCTTTACAGCTTATCCCATGTGGGGCGGCCGCCGCCTCAGCGCGCGGGGCGGCCGCGCGGGGTCGCCGCCGGGAGCGGCCGGGGGCGGGGTCCCCGGCGGGGTGGGGCTCCGGTGAGGGGTGTCCCGGGGACGGCAGCGGCGAGGGCGAGGCCGCGCCGGGAAGCCACCCAAGCCCACCCTCAGGGCTCTGCCCACCCGGCCCTGCCCTCGGCGGGACGGGCGGCGACACTGCGGGGCGATCTCCCTCACCGCCCCCGTCATTCACACCGCCCCACAGAGCCGCCCGAGGCGAGGGGCGCCGGCTGCCCGCTGACCCCGCACTTGCACGGGGAGCGGCCGCCTCGGGAGGGAAGATGGCCGCCGGCCGCCCTACCTTGCGCGACCCCGCCTGCGTGCGCGCGCCCGCCATCGACAGCACCGAGCTACTCCCAGCGGCTCCGCCAGCGTGCGCGCGCCCGCCGTCGACGCCGCGACCCTCCTTCCGTGCCGCCGCCAGGGAGCGCGCCCGCTCTCAACGCAGCGCGTCGAGCGTGGGAAGGTGCGGCTGTGACCTGGCTATGTGGGAGGAGCCAAGGAGGCTGTTTGGCCGGGGCGTAGCCTAGGGGCGGGGTCAGGGGCTGTGACCGACCTGGAGAGTCGCACGGGTGAGGGGTGGGACCTGCTCCTGGGGGCGTGGCGGGGCCGGCCCTCTGGTGGGTCTCCCAGGGCAGATGTAAGGGGCTGCACCCCCCAGTGGAACTCGGTGCTCTGCATTTTGGGAAGTGAGATAAGAGCTTTCGGTATGATGTCAAACTTGGGTGGTCTAAGACACAAAGGTTGGACTCTGTTAGATACTTAGCGCCTGTCTGTAGACAAGTGCCTACGTCAACTGTGTGCTCCATACACACGTGTATTGCACATATAAGTCACATACACACATGTATTTCCATTCACACACATTAACATCTGTCACACATATACATGTCACATGCACATTACACATACATATGTACACACGATTATGTCATACACACCTTAGAAATATATTTTCATATTTACATAGATGTCATGTCCACATACACACAAACATAGTACGCATAAACGTATAAACGCATACACGTGCATGTATATCACATACATACACATAGATATGTATCATAAAGATGCATATCATGCACATAACTGAGACGCAGTTTTTTTTGAGGAATAAGCACTTTATATTTATTTAGTTGTACACATTGTTCCTCCCAGACCCAAGACACAAACCCAGGTCGTTGGGATGTATGTGGATTGCACTCCTTTGGAGGCGGATGACCTAACTGCTACTCCACTAGAGTGCGCCTGAAACTAAAATTTAGAAGGTTGTTGCTAATTGTTTCTTTTTAATTAATAATTTTATTATTGCTCTTGTTTGCTATATGCATTTTAGGATATTGATATTGCACTTCATTCTGTATGTCACACCACACCCTCCACCAGTTACAGTGCCTTCCCCACCACCGTACTCCCTCCCACTCCCTTCCTTCTCCCACCTCCCTGGTAGCAGCCTTCGTGTCCTGTGAATCTCATTGAGATTTGTGTTTTGTTTCTTTATGTTCCACATATAAGTGAAACTATCCTGTATTTCTGTTTTTCTTTCTATTTCACTTAAAATGATCCCTTCCAGTTCCATCCGGGTTGTTGCAAAGGGGAGGGTTTTGTCCTTTTTAACAGCTGCATAGAATTCTGTTGAGTCTAGATCACAGCTGCTTTATCCATCATCTGTTGATGAGAATTCAGGGTGTTTGAAGCTAAAATCTTTTAAACTAATATTTAGCGTTACTAGATGGGGTGCGCTCAAAATGTTGACTTCTTTTTATGCTACTTGTGAAACCTAAGTACATTTCTTATCCAATTAATGAGTTTCAGTTTTCAATTTGAAAATTCCCACAATACAAACACTCTCTAGATATATATATCTAGAGTGTGTGTGTGTGTGTGTGTGTGTGTGTGTGTGTGTGTGATTTAGGTCACGATGTAGAGTCTATTTTTTATGTAAAGTCAGATCAAAAAACTTTGAAGGTGACCGGTCAGTGCACTGTCTGTCTCCCAGTTAACATCTACAGTTACTCTGACAGGTGAAGGAGGTCTTGAGTCATCAAAAATGTCCACATTTGACAGATTTTGTAAATACAATGTCATGCTTCTTAAAAAAATTTTTTTCCACATCGCCATCTCTGGGTCTGTGTCCACAGCTTGCATAGCCTGTGCCTTAGCCCCTTGAGTCACAGAGCTGGCATCATGCTTTCTAACCTGCCAGCCGAGGGAAGGTTGGTGCCCCAGACAGAGACTCTCAAGAACGAGCCTGCCAGGACACTAGGTTCCGCCTCACACTCTCTAGGGTCCAGACCAGCAGCGTCCAGATTCAGCTTTCCTGGTAATTAACCAGGTAATTTATTTCCTGGTGTTGCTCCTGTCAGCCAGCTAGTTCTCAGATTGGCTAAGGAGGGCAGGAAGCGGGTGGCGTGTACCAGGCCCCACAAAGAGCCAGCACCACTGTCCCACAGTTGACAGGTTCCCCGTGTGCTGGCAGTGAGAATATCACTGTGTTGGTTCGAGTACCTTTGTGAGGGATGGTGGTGCAGCAGTTTCACTTGGCGCTCCCTGAGAATGAGCCATCTGTCCCCATTCTGTCCCCATGCTGGTGGAAAAGCGGTGTTCACAGGACGTCTCTTTGCTGCACCCTGGTGGCTCTGCGGTTGAGTGTGGCTCTGGATGGCGTTGTCCACATAAAGCCCAAGGACCCTGGTTTGCAGCTGATGGGGTGGGCACAGCTAACATGAATAGCTACGTGGGTAGATAGATGCTTCTTCCTTCTCTCCCTTCCTGCTTGCTTGCCTTTATTCCTGCTTTCTTTCTCTAAATAAATAATTATTATGAAATAGAAGAGAACATTTATTTGTGTCAACATGATTCCTACTGAAATATTTTTAAGGATTTTTTGATTTCTTGGATAGAAAAATTTCAAACCTATTAATACAAAGAATAATGTAATCAACCCCCATTATATACCACCAGCCTTCAGTGATGATCAACTCACAGCCAATCTTGTGTCTTTTAACCACACTCCTCCATGATGTTGAAGCAAATTTCAAACTGTGTCATCTGTAAATCTATCAGTGTGTATCTCTTGAAAAAGGGGCTGTTGGAAAACATGATGATATCGCTATCACCCTACAAAAATCAAAAGCAATTTCCAAGGACAGTATTGACTATAAAAGCTTCCCAGGATAGTCTTCCAGGCAAGATGGTGACCTGGGAGGAGCAAGACTTGCATCCTCCCCACAGAGCAACTAGGAATTCACCTATTTTCCAGAAACAGACAGTGAAGAAAAGCAGGCAAAGGCTGCAGAGACACAGCAGCAGATGCGACGACAAAGTGTAGGTGACAATGTCTGGCTTCAGAGCCACGCTGCAGACTCAGTCTGGACTCTGACCACACCGGAAGGGGCGGATTGCAGGAAGAAAGCCGCCCCACCCCACCCCCCAGGAATCACGAAAGCAGTGGACCCTGCCCAGCGGGACCGGGACGTGGAGCTGGGGAGGGTCTCCGCGCAGGGCAGAAGAGACCAGTGCCCGGGTGGTTAGATGGGGAGGCCTGGTGAGAAATCACGCTGTGCACCACCACAACCAGAAGGCAGCGAGGGGAATTGCCCACCCCCCAGCAACCCACCGCCTCACCCACCTCCTCCCATCATATTGCCCCAGAGCCCCAGACCCACCCACCAGAAGTCCCACCCTCAGGCTTAAAGGGACAGTCTCCCAGAGAGGGGTCAGTGCTACCCACTAGCGCCACCTTGTGGGTGTAGGTGAAACGGCAATCTTATTGCTGATTGTGGGCCAACAGCTGAGTGGCCATTGCTGCTGGGAGCTGGGACCCTGGGGGAAGGTCCTCCACACAAACTCCAACCCCACAGACTGAACTGAATCCAAACATGGGTGACGCCACAAAACTCAAGAAATCCCAGTGTCCAAGCTAAGATCCAGGCTTACTCAGCGCAAATCAATACCCTACACGAGGCCATCACTGCAGGACACCTAGTCCACAGAAACAGGCAGAATGCCAGAGCTCGGACAGAGAAACACGTGAAATGATGGACCCAGTCAGAAACCCAGGGGAGTCTGAACACAACACGTCTGCAAACTACCTGAGGGTGAAACTAGGGCAAGTGACAAACATAGTCATGGAAATCAAGAAAATAATAATAATAGTAATAAAAAGAACAACAAAAAAAAAAAAAAGAGAAGAAATGAAGCAGCTCAAAACAGATGTCAAAGAAATAAAGAACACAATAGCTGACCTAAAGAATTCAATAGAGGGACTCAAGAATAGGATGGATGAAGCCTCCAATAGAATCAGTGAGCTAGACGACAGGGCAGAGAAAGCACTCAAGCAAACCAGCCAACAGATGAAGGAATGCAAAGAAACGAAGACAGCATTTGACGCCTATGGGATAACATAAAATTTTGTTTCACATTGTAGGACAAAACTTCTCCTTCCAGAAGGAGAAGAGAGACAAAAGGGGGCAAGAATTGTGTTTGAAGAAATAATAGCTGAGAACTTCCCTAACCTGACAAATGAAGGAAACCTCCAGACCCAGGCATATAGCTAGACACATTGTCATTCAAATGTCAAAAATACAAGATAAAGAATCTTAAAAGCAGCCAGAGAAAAATGAGTCATATTCCAAGGAGTCCCCATAAAACTGTCAGATTTCTCAGCTGAAACCCTACAGGCCAGGAAAGAATGGCAGGATATATTCAAAGTGCTGAAAGAAAAGGTTTTTCAACTCAGGATACTCTACCCTGTGAGATTATCATTCAGAACTAAAGGAATGATTAAAAGCTTTCCCAATAAGCAAAAGTTAAAGGAGTTTATCACCACAAAACCAGTTCTACCAAAAATAATAAAAGATGCTGTATAAAGTGTAAAGAAACCCCCCCCCCCCTTAACAACAGATCTATTAGCCCTAGTCATCTATGTTCATTGGAGGTGCCTGTCTGCTATTTTCTTTCTTGGTGACGTCTGTCAGCTTTTGGTGTCAGCGTGATGTTGGCCTCGTGGAGAGTGTTTGGGAGTGTGCCCTGTTCTTCAATCTTTTGGAGGAGTTCGAGAAGAACAGGTGTTGATTCTTCCCTGAAGGTTTGCTGCAGCTCACCACAGCAAGAGCCATTTTGTCCTGGGCTTTTATTTTTAGGGAGATTTTTGATTAGCTCTTCAGTTTCTTTGCTTGTGATTGATCCGTGGAGACTGTTCAAGAAGGTGGCATATATTACCTTACTTAAGATAAGCCTGTGAGGTAGATTTTATTATCCCCATTTTATAAATGAGAAAACAAAAGCTAAGAAATCTAAGATTCTATAGTCTACAAGTCCCAGAACCAAGGTTCAAATTTACCTTTTATGCCCAAATCCTGTGCACTTAATATTTTATCCTGTTGAATTTTATTGTTATTCATATTATTTTGTTTGGAAAGATAATGCTGTCCAAAATTGTGGATTTTACCTTCATCATGCTGAGTTTTTTCTCTTTAGTTACCTTATTCTTCTTGATAATTCCAATTTTTAACTCTTCTAAATTGAGGAATTGTGACTCAAACTTACATTATAAATTTTTATACATCTACTATACTCATTTTTAAATGTAATTGTTTTGGAAGTAGCCAACATATTGTACTCTCCTAGTTTCTTTTGAAATAAGTATTTAATGTGATAAATTATGTTGTTTCCTTGGCCTGAAAAAAAAAGCCAAAAAGAATCAGGAGTGGTACAGGAACGAGAACCCAGTGGTGGGTGTGGTGTGAAATGCACAGACCGAGGTGTGAATTCAATATCCTAAAAAACATATATGGTGTGAAATAATAAAATATATATATAGTAAAAATAAAAATGTGTAGTTAGATGAGCGTTGGTGAATGTACACTATTTAAGCACTTCCACAGTTAAATTATGAATATTTCCTGATGCCCCAGAACACTTTCATTCCCCTTTGCATTCATTCCCCATCTCATTAATCTGTTTCCACTGTAGATTAATTTTGCCTTTTGTAGAATTTCATATACATGGAAACAGCATATACACCTTTACCTTTATTGCTTTCGGTCAGCAGAATGTGAGTTATCCCCGAAGTTGTATGTAATGATAATGCATTCTTTTAAATTATGGATTATAATTCCATGGGATTATAATTCCATCACAATTTGCTGATCTGTTTATTCCTTAAAGTGTTTTCTTCCCCCCAGCTTTTGGCTATTGTAAATAAAGCTGCTATGAATGCACGTGAGAAAACAATAGCTCCCCAGCTCGGGCCGTCCTCAGAAGCCGCGCCCCACACGGCCACCTGCCTTCAGGAGCGAGGTCGGCCCGCCAGCGCCGTGAGCAAAGGGAAGGGAGTCACAGGCAGGAAACCCTGTAGGTTTCAGTCCCAGAGCCACTATGCAGCCGTGAGAACAGCTAGAGACAAAGCTAACGACAGCAACAGGGTCAGATGCTGGCCTCCTGGGATGAAAGGCCCCAGCCCTCCTGGAAGCCTTTGCAAATTCCTGTCTAACAACAGAGGCGACACTTACCACTGGCCCAGCTCTGTCACTCCACTCCGGAGCAGGCGCTCTTGCACGTTTGTCCCCGTGTCGTCGTCAACACAGTGTGTGTATGCACGGGTGTGTCTTAGCTCGAGTCTCACCCAGGCCTGGAACCGACCTGGCTCTCCCACAGGGTCCGCAGTGGACACAGTTCTCAGCGGTCCACGCAGAGCCAACTGCAGGCCCCTGATGTGTGGGCAAGCCCTACCCCGGGCACAGCGACATACATGGAGACGAGCACCGTGAGGGGCAGGATGGGAGCACACACACCTGCGGGGCGCACGGAGGGGCCTTCCCACGCGGCAGGTCTGAGTTCCATGCGTGGTGGCTGTGACGGGACACGTGATAAGAGGATGTGGACCCACGAACACACTTGGTGCAGCATCTTCTGGTTCGGGTATCTCCGGGGGTGCACCGTGGGGGCAGAACATTTGCCAAGGCAGACAGCTGCTGCTAGTCGCCTCTTCTGCACCTCCAAGCCATCTCGAAACACAGCCCCAACCAGTCACTTAAAGTGCTGGATGCCCAAGGGATAGACATGTAGACTAAACACATGGAATCTGTGCACACATGCGATGCCCTGTGTGCAGTTCATACGCGCACATGTACACACATGTACACACATGCTGACACACATGTGTGTGCATATTGGGTCGTGTCCACAGGGTAGGTCCTTGCACGTGATCAATGTGGGGTGAGGGACCCTGATCCTGTGTGGTCAAAAATCCACGCAGGACTTTCGACTGCCCCAAGACTCCAGCCTTCAAGAATGTCTGCCTGTGTTTCTCACTGTGGGTAGCACCGTGTACGGTCTCTGTGTGTGCATTTTGCTGAGTTCTACATGTTAGAATGGATTTCTATATTTTATGGTTGTAAGTGATAAAATGAACTGTTTACATATTTTATGTGCTCATGACATACCTTGTTCTTAAATTTTGTATTATTCTAGCCTACGCAGTGCCGGCACCGACCTCCAGCAGGGCTGGAGGAAGGGGCCGCGAGAGATGGAGACAGACAAGAAACTAAGACAGAGCGAAAGCCGGGTCGGGGGAGCGAAGCCTCTGAGGACTGTCACCCAGAGTCTCTGACTTTGCGTATTTATTGTCATTACCCAGAGAAGTAGTTTACAGTAATTGTTTACATAGCAGAGGTCACACCCAAAAGGTCTTAAGCAATCTGTTTGACATTTAATTTCTTCCTAGATCTCAGCAGGTTTACAGAAGCCCCTCCAGCCAAGGTTTTCCTCGCTGGGCGGGCACCTGGCATTCCAGGCCCAAGGTTTCTGTTTCACTGCCAGAGGCGTTGATATCTAGACTAAGCTTTTTCCTTGTGGTTCCCCACGACACAGTTTATTTGTAATTTTTTCAAACTGTAAATCTCCAAAAAGCTTTCCAATATGTTTATTTTTAAAAATTTGCTTGTAAGTGGACCCATGCAATTCAAGCCTGGTCACTTAAAGTTCAACTTACATATAGTATTATTTTGTTATTACCTATCCTATAAGCTAGTCAATATTGTAACACGTGACAATACACTATAAAATAAACAATATTGTGTAGTCTATGAATCATTGATGTAACTTTATAGAAACATGTTATAATATATCACATAATACACACGTCTGATGCATCCTGTATCTGCATACATACCCTCTGGGTGAGGCTTTAAAGCGGAGCCCTTGGCTCCAAGTTAATCTCATGTGAAATCACATTTGTGCTCTGCTGCTCCTGGTCACTACGTGACCTTCGGTTCAAGGATTCTAGCTGAAAATTGTGAATCGTTTCAGAAGTTCTTTTGCAACTTGCAGAGAGAAAGCTGCTTCACCATGAGTGTTATGAATTCATTTTTCCCATCTTACACACTTTCTTTGTTCCCTCGCAGTTCCAGCATTTGGTAAAAATTGGTTATATATTTAAGAATCTATGATTTTGAAAGCAACACATTATTAATAACTCAAAACCACCAAAACCCCACAATATCAGCATATGCAAAGTCATGAGTGAAGCTTCATATCTTTCCTACCTCTTCTCCTGTCTTTGAAAGATCTGTTGTCTATCTAACTGCCATCTGTCATTCATCTACCATCACTTGTCAGTCATCATCTACCCACTTACCTATATATGTATGTCTATCATCTATCAGTTGTCGATCATCTGTTATTTATCTATCATCTATCTAATCTATCATCTATAGCTGCCATCTATCATTTATCTCTCATATCATGTATCCATCATCTATCACCTATTATCTATCATCTATCATCTATCTTAGTTTGCTATCATTGTAACAAGTTGCCGCACACTTAGTGGCTTGACACGCAAGCTTCCTATCTAGCCAGTTTGAGTCAGGAGTCTCGCCGGGTTAACCGGAGGTATGTAGCAGCTGTGTCCTTTCTGGAGACGCAGGGGAGAGGCTGTCTCCTTTCCACCTTCTAGATAGTTCTAGTGGTCCTTGGCTGTGGTCCTTCCAACAGGTGCACCCCTCTCACCTCTGTTTCCATTCTCCCCTCTCCTCTGACTCTGACCCTCCTGCCCCCTCTCCTAGGGACTGGTGACATTAGCCCACTCCAGCATCCAGGACAGTTGCCCCATCTCCAGTCCCTTCATTTGCTACCTCTGACAAGTACCCTTTTCCAGGTACGGGGACATGGTCACAGGTTCTAGGGATTAGGAAGTGAAGGCCTTGGGGGAGGTGCATTACTCTGGTGTGCAACAGCATCTGTCTAGGATTTTTCTATTTTAAAACGAGATCCGACTCCCCTAAACCCCCACAGTTTTCCTGCTTTTGGACAACAAGGTGCCATTGACACCCTTCAGCAGCGGTGCTTAGAAACTGATACTTTTGTGACTGGCTGCTTAGATTCCCATTGATGGCTGCTCTTTTTTAACCTTAAAATGATTTTTTTGATGCGCCCTGGCAGAGTAGCAGGTTCGTCAGCCGCCTCTGGCACATCCCAAGGGCCTGGGTTTGTGGCCCAGGGCTGGAGGAACAACCAAGAAGAACAACTAAATAAAATAAATACGTGCTTCTTCCTCCCCTCCCTTCCCACCCGCCCCTGCTCTCCTTCATTCCTGCTGCACCTTTCCTTTAAAAACAAGTGATTTCCCCTACAAGCTGAAGCTCATTCATTATCAAACAGTCTGTACCTCAGACCGTCACGTCTGTTGCACAGACGGCTGGCACTTGTCAATCAGACCTCATTCACACTGTCGCTGGCTGACTGAGATGTGCACAGATCACCGTCGGTGCTTTCAACTTTCAAAGGAAATAAAATGCTGGCAGGACGCATCGTTGAGAGGAAAAGTCAGGTCCCGGCTGTCCTCACATTGTGCCTTGAGATGAGTCCTCACTCATCCCTTGGTTTGCCCGAGGTGAGGCGGCCACTGCGGATGGTGGAGGCCTGACCCAGGAGCAACCCTTACTCGGGGTCAGTTATGGTGACACAAGTATATGGAATAAGCTTAGTCATTTCAAGCGACTGTTACCAGTGCAAAGTGTCTGTATTGAAGGGCATTTTTGCTAAATTCACAGGCCCAAAAAAAAAAAAAATTGAACAATAAGCAATATCCAAAGACCAAGGCTTAGTAATACGCTGTTAACATTGTACTGATGCTATTTTTATGCATCATCATCATCATCATTTTAATCATTTAAAAAGGTTAGGCAGTTAAGAGTATGTTTGGCAGCCAGTCGCTGTGTGGAAACAGGAGGCCAAACTGCAAATTGTTCAAATTGCCTTGGACAGCGATCGGCTGCAGATCAGTCCCCACGGGGCTGGCTGCGAGTCCCCTCCAGGCCCTGGCGTGGAGGGACGCCCCGCTTCTGCTCAAAGCCGCCCGCGTAACTCAGTGTCGGCCGCCCGCAGTGGAGAACGAGCTGCTCCAGGCAGCTTGCCTGGGGCTCCACTGTCTGCAGCCACCACTCGATTCCCACGGCCGACGGGAAGGTCAGCGTGACACCTGCTTTTACACAGGAGATCCTGGGCCTGAGAGGCTCCGCGAAGACCCAGCCCAGCGCTGCCGTGACCCCCCCAAGTACAGACCTGGGCTGCGACCCCGAAACGCCTGTTTCATACTCTGCTGTGGCTGGTTACACCTCTCGCCACCCAGGTGAGGTTTTGCCGCAAATATCCCCATAAGCCTTTTGGTTTACTCTGGAAAAACACGTGACCCAGCCTACGCGGCGAAGACAGAACGCCTGGCCAGCAGTGCTTCCCGAGGCCAGTGACGTTCCAGCCGCGCAGACCCTCCAAGTGCCTGGACATTTTCATTACCTGCGACGCAGACCCCACGGGCAGCCAAGGCTCCAGGGCAGGAGGGCCGTCCGTGCGTGGTCTGAGCAGCTGGCCCTGCCTGGGCGAGGGTGCAGAGCAAGAGGGCCGTGGTGGGCGTCTGCGGCGGGGGCGCCCGTGGGTGAGGGCGGTGGACGGCAGAAGTCGCAGGTGAGGGCCTGGGGGGCAGGCATGAGAGTGTGGCTCTGGGTGGTGGCTCCACGTGTGGAGTTTTCTCGGGACCTGGACTGTGCTGGTCTATCTAGGAATTGGCTGACTTTCATGTCATTAAGACCCCAGAGCCTCAGAACCCAGGGACTGGAGAGACGCGTGCCCTGGGGAGCAGCAGTCAGGACAGCGGCCTCCAGAGGATGCAGACCACCGTCCACAGGCGCCCCAGTCCCAGGCTGCGAGGTTGGAACAACCAGTGTGAACAACTAAGTACAAATAAAATAAAATAAAGTGCTTCTTCCTCCACTTTCTTCCCACGTGCCTGCTCACCTTCATTCCTGCCTGCACCTTTCCTTTTTAAAAAAAGTGACTTGGAAAACTTCAAACTTCCAGAGAATTCACAGGCATAGTACGAAGATTACAAAGAGGGCCCATACACCACTAACCAGGTACCTAAACTCACCAGGTGTGCTAACTCACTGGTGTGCTAACTCGCCAGGTGTGGTAACTCACCAGGTGTGCTAACTCACCGGTGTGCTAACTCGCCAGGTGTGGTAACTCACCAGGTGTGCTAACTCACCAGTGTGCTAACTCACCGGCGTGCTAACTCACCGGTGTGCTAACTCACCAGATGCACTAAACAAAAGGCACCAGGTGTAGAACTAGTGAGGCACCGCTCACCGTGCTCTGGTCTCTAACGACTCATCCTTTCCAGTCTCCATTGCCATCTGACGCTATCCCTTGCCTGCCTTGCTCTCTCGACCCACATTTTTAGCTGCTTTTTCCTTAAGATACTGTCTGGGTCCAGGGTAGAAATTGGTGCCTTGCACTTGAAGGCTGGTGTCCGTGGCTTCTGACAGGAGCAGGCGATGATCCTCGTGAGACTGAGCCCTCACCCTGCGCCTTCTCCAGGGTCAGAGAGCCACGAAGAGCCACACCAGCACAGGCCTCAGCCTGGCTTCGTGTCTCGGGGGCTGTCCCGGAAGCACCCTGCTACACGGCACCTCCTTGTGCCAGGCCTCCCTGCCGCTCCACCTGCCGCTCCACCTGCTCAGGTAGGACCCCTCTTTGGGGCCATCAGGTTGCCCGCCCACCTGTGGCCACCACCCACCCACTGTGCTCAGGCACCACTCCACCCTCCGGGCCTCTCTAGCTCCTCCCTCCCTGTGTCCTCCCCCATGCCACTTGAGGTCCCTTGGCTTCGACGACTCTTGGATCTCACCTGAGCAGGATCAGACAGTGTTTGTCCTTTCGTGATGGGTGGTTTCATCAGCGTGTGTCCACAGGGATCTCCCGTGTCGCAGGTGCCGAGTACCACTCCACGCACGGCTCGGCTCAGCTCATCCCGGGGTGGACACGGGCTGTGTCCCCACATCTGCCGTGAAGAGTGGCGCTGTGGTCTGTACGGGCAGGTTTGAGTCCCCACTTTCAATCCTTTGCACTCTACTCGGGAGCTGAATAAACCTGAGCAGCTAGACCACTGCCTCTAGTCGAGACTGCTGTCCACACGCATCCCCAGCGCCGGCTCGTGTTCCGGGGGTGAGGCAGAGCCAAGATGACAACTAAACACAACAAAACACGTCTTCCTCCTCTCCTTTCCTTCCTCTTAAAAACTGTTTAAAAACTTTATACAATCATATCCTGAAACAGATTTAATCACTTCTGCACAAAGGCAGAGAAGCAGCAGCAGAATGCTCAGCCACAAATGGCCGTCCAGCCATCAAGTGATGCACCAGGGGCCTCCTCCAGCCCCCTGCAGCTTACCTTCAAATTAAACTTGGTAAGTAGGTTTATGATTGGATTTTTCCTGAGGTAATGTGATTACTTTAAAATATCTGATGCATTTTTGCTCTGCAAAGGCTGACACTCGACGTTGAGCAAAATGCCATTACGTGGGTCCAAGACTGATGGCGTGGACCTTGTCCAGCCCTCTCATTTCACAGATTAGAGCATTTGAACTCAGAGAAGTCCAGACAATCACCCAAGCAATGCACTGTCCAATTCTCATTCTTTGCCTGCGTATCTGGATGCTTTGTTGATTATCCCAAATGATCTCCATCATGTTTCAAAGAGAGCCTTTTCCCTGCAATTCAGGATGGGGAGGACATTAAGCCGGCACCTGGCTGGTCAGGGATCCCCCCAGCCGGGGTCCTCGCCCTCCCTTGGGGTCCCCACCCCCAGTGTCTGTGCCTCCTCGGGCAGTGCCGGTCCTCACTGTCAAGGACAGCTGTCCCGACTCCAGCTCTATGGATCCCCAGCCTTAGCTGCTAATATGGAAATGAGTGGCAATGAATTACGGTTTTGTTCTGTCCAGGGAACATCGTGGACATGTTAGAGAAAATTCTAAACATATGCAAAAGTGCAGGCGCATGTCATAAATCCTTATGTTCCAATTACTCCGTTTCAGTAATTACCAGCTCCTCACTCTCGTTTCCTCTACAGCTTGCCCCGCCTGACCCGAGCTTCCCAGCCTGATAGCTTTGACGCTAACCTCAGACTCACCACATCCCTAACTATTCCATGATGTCTTGCTAAAAGGGAAAAAGCGCTTTTTTGCTAAGCCACACCACAGCTCTATTATCACACCCCAAAATGTGAAACAATTGCTTAATTCATCAGCTATCCAGTTCTTACCTGGATTCCCTAACCATGTTCTGTTCCGTTTGAGTCAGGATTTGGATAACGTCTATGGCTGCAAGATGTCGCCACACCTTTACATCTTTCTTAATAAATAAGACCTGGGTCCCCTCTCTTTCTCACCCTTTCAACAACTCTGTCTTTAAAGGAAGGGAGCAGACAGGAATGAAGGTGAGCAGCTGGGTAGGAAGAGAGAAGGGGAAGGAGAATTTATTTATTTCGTTGTTCATCTTGGTTGATCCCGCTCACCCGGCCCCTGACACACACCTGGGTCCTTGGGTTGCACCTGGACTGTGCTTGGCTAGAGGCAGCGGACCAAACTGCTCCTCCACCAGGGTGCACCAACAAGTCCCCTTTGAGGAGACCGGGCCCTTTGTCCTGGAGAGACTGCAGCCTGTCACCCAAATGCACCCGTCAGGGAGCAGCAGGTCGCTGACTTCCGGGCGGCCTCGCGCTCAGGCAGGCAGCTGACTGTCCCGCCCCATCTCAGACCCCAATCGGGCTTGCAAAGAAGGCAGACTGCTGGAGTGTTCCGGAAGACACCTGTTGAGGGACGAGTCCCCTCGTCAGTGTTAGTCAGGACACAGTTTGTAAGAGGCAGGACAAACTCTTGTTGGCTTATTCTGCTCTTCCATTGTGTCATGAAGGACAGAAATGGTGGGTTTTTATTTTCATCTCCAGCTTTGAAAATGACTCGTGTGGGTTCCTGCACTCTCTAAACATTACCAACAGTGACATAAAGGAAGCTGGCCTTTGCCCCTGCCCCTTAGCACTTCCCCAGTGACCCGAGTCCTTGTCACTGTGTGGCACCCCAATTCTTTATGTTGACAATGTGGGGCAGGGAAAGCCCCCCAGCCATTAGAAGACTCAAGCCCGGGAGGGGGCCGGGGCCGGGGCCGCCCCAGCAGGGACAGCAGTGCTCAGGGTCCCGAGGACGGGAGGCCAAACTGAGTCTCCATGTTGGTTCTGACTTGCAGTCATTTGCTGCAGCGAAACTGCATCCCAAGTGTGGCGCCTTCCTGAGTTATGAGTCCTTCTAGTAGCTTCTTGAACCTAAAGTACCTCCAGGGAACCCTGGGGCTTGTAACCTGCTGTCAGAGTGAAAGGGGACCCCCAAACTTGCAGCTGGCATGTGAAGGAGGGCAGAGGTTCGCCCGGGGGTGTGGGGACCAGTGGAGGTGTTTCCCAGCCTCTGTCTGAACCCGGCTCTGCTGGGCGTGGATGTCAGGCACACTCTCCACGGGCCGCCGCCCTCAGCGGCAGGCACGGGTGCTGGCGGTGCTCCTCTGCCCACTCCCCAGGGTGGCGAGCCGTCTCCGCCCCAGTTCACCCCCACACGTGTTCACACGTGGCCTGGTTCCGAGCGTTCATCTTTTTAGATTTTTAAAGCTTGTATCAAAGTCACATGTGAACCTGAGTTTAAATCCAGCAGTGCTGCATGCTTTTAACAGAAACAGGCCTCTTGCATCTCGGTAGTTTAAAGCAAAACAAAGCAAATCCACACGTAGCCTGATCAGAAATGGGCAAAGAAACAGAATGTTCCTTTTTTAGAAGAAGATTTACAGATGGCCTGCACACGGAAAAATGCTCGACGTCTCTATCGTCAGGGAGATGCAAATCCAAACCACCATGCAAATCACACCTGCCAGGCTGGCTATTATGAAAATAAATAAAATAAAATAAGTGTTGGCAAGGACAGGGAGAAAAGGAGACTGTGCGGGCTGGGGATGTAAATTAGTGCAGACACTATGGAAAGCAGCATGGAGGCGCCTCAAAAACAGAGTATCGCATGACCCAGCTTCGCCCCTTCTGAATTCTGGTCCCGAGGAGTGACATTGGGTCTCCACAAGGCGTCTGGAGCCCACCTTCACTGCAGCATCCTTCCTGGACGAAGACGCGGGCACCGGAGCCCCCTCTGGGGGCCGGTAAGAGAGGTCACACCCACAACGGACGGACGGCATCTCGGCCCCACAAAGGAGACTCGCCTGTTGGGACAGCGCGGCTGGACTCCAGGACATGTGCCAGTCAGACGGGCAGACGCAGGACGAGCGCTGCCTGGGGCCGCCTGTGCAAGGACTTGGGTCGCACACTCAGGACAGTGGTGGCTGCCAGGGGCCGGGCGGGAAGGACATACTGGCCCAAGAACCCAGGCTCTGGCCCAGGGATTTGGTGAGACCTGACTTCTCATCCTGTACTTACCACTGAATGTTTTTTTCTCGGAGACGTTCAGCACCTGCGTCCCTGGTGTTCTGAAATGTTCGTCCTGTGGGTATCCTCACAGTCATTGTTCTGGGCAAGTAATGGCCCCTTCTCGTTTCAAATGTGTGCCTTTCCATTCCGGGAGACTAATTCTTTGACAATCCCTCCCTCGCCTTACCCCTCCCGCTCCGAGACACCCAGAATCTGCATTTTCCCTGCAGATTCCCCTCCAGCTTCACTGGGCCCTCCTGTCCTTCTTCACACCCCTGGGAGATGTCCACCAACTTTTCTCTTAACTGAGTGTTGTTCTTCCTTTCTGTCTCTGATCAGTTCTTTTTTAAGCTCACTTTCTTTGTTGTTGTTAAAGGAAAGGTGCAGGCAGGCATGAAGGTGAGCAGGCAGGCAGGAAGAGAGAGGAGGAAGAAGCACTTACTTTATTTTTGTTTAGTTGTCTATCCTGGAATGCACCTGATTTGGGTCCTTGGGACATATGTGGACTGTGCATTGGACCTAACCACTGCTCCACCAGACCCTCTCTTGCCCCCAGGCATGAAGCCATCACTCCTGCAGCTGGAGCGGAAGGGCGCCTCCTCAGCACCGAGTGTCCCAGGTCCCAGCTCCCCTGCACCTGGCTCCCACCTGCAGTGTCCCAGTGCAGCCATCAAACTCTGAAGCCCTGCGTCCATGGCAGGCATTGCCTGCATTGTCCCCGGATGGACCAGACCTGGCTGGGGCAAACAGAAGCGTGTCCCTGGGGCCTATGAGGGTGGCAGCTGGGAGTCCCAGACTCTAGGAGGCCTCGGGTGGTCTCCGTCGCCGCGGGGTGGCCTAGCCGGGACCACACCGGTCCACAGAGAAAAGGAGGGATGGGTCTCCCCGCCGCTATGCAAAGTAGGGTCAGATGTGGCTCCAAGGGATGGCCCAGTATGCAAATTAGGCTGAAAGTCAGAGTTCTGATTGGAGCACAAACATGTAAATCAGGTGCAAGTCAGTTATGCAGTGAGGGAGGAGCTTTCATCCTGGATTCCTGGTTCCGGCTCCTCCTCCCCAGGTGCCTGGTCCTGGAGGGACCTGGGGCCTGGTTCTCAACAACCTTCCAGCTCCGTGTTAGTTGCCCAGTCTCAAAAGACTCCAAATGCTCCTGACTTCTTGTCACCCGGCTGCGAGGGCTGGGAGCTGGGGCTAACTAGTCCTTACACTTATAATGCCCCTCCTCACCCACAGCAGACGTCTGCCCCACCTGTGCCCTGGTCCTTCTCTTGTCTGGTGGAGGGGCCGTCCCTGCGCCCGACACTGAGACACTTAGGCTGTGCCGTTGACCTCTCTGTCGTCCCTGTGTCTCCACAGAGTGGTGTCCCGTGATGTCATCCGAGTGGGAGCTGTGCTCCGACCTCTTGTTTAGAGTAGGGAACGTGGGACGGCGGTGAGGTGGACACACCTTCCTCGTCTTGAACCGGAGCTTTGTGTTTCAGAGCCGCCCGCTTCCTCCCGAACAGCACTCCCTGCAGCCAGCGCTCTGTGAAGACGCACGGGGCTGCTTTCCTTCAGTGCGTGTTAGGTTCCAAGTATCCAGGTCCCAGGCACCCCAGGAGCAGTCCTCTGTGACCCCACCGTCACATCGCTGGGTCCCACTGCGTTTCTAATGACTGGTGGGCGTGGACCCCATCAGACGCGAGTCTGAGTCCTAGTCTGCGTCCTGTTTGCCGCAGAGCCTTGGACAGTCCCAGGCCACCGCAGGCCTACTTCCCTAGAGGCTGCAGCCTGCACGGTGCAGGTGCTCGGAGGGCCCTCGGTCCACTGGTGTCGTGGTGCTCGGGACTCAGGAGCATCTGGTCTCAGGTCTTGAGAGCCGAGAGGAGGTGCTGCCCAGGGTGTGGGCAGCTGGGTGCCTGTCACTGCAGGCCCCCAGAGGCCAGGCTGTGGCCTTCCACACTGCTGGGAGGAAGGGTCACTGCAGAGAGAGACGCGGACAGAGTGAAACCATGACCCACGCGCTCGCCAGAGAGCCTCTGAAACCCGCCTCACACATCCGACGGGGTCCTCTCCGGAATGCACATGGCACCCCGGCAGCTCAACAGCAAAAACTAAGAATCCGATTAAAAGGCCAAAGGCCCTGAATAGACATGTTTCCAAAGATAATAATCAGCCCCCAGGGACGTGAGGTGTGTCCACATCACTGATCACCAGGAAAATGCCATCAAACCACGGAGAACTCGCCGCTCACCTGTCAGGAGCCGTCATCAAAAACCAAAGCTTCTAAATGCTGTCCAGGGCATGGAGAAAAGGGAACCCTGCGTGCCTCTGGGAGAATGTGAATGAGGCCGCTGTTACGGAAAACAGTCCGCAGGCTCCATGAAGCATTTTAAAAAGAACCACTGTACGATTCAGCACTCCTGCTTCTGGGTATTTATCCAGAGGGAACGAATTTCAAAGACATATCTGCTGCCCCATGTTCGTGGTAACATTGTTGCAATGGCCAAGACAGGGAAACACTTCAAGTGTCCTTCAGTGGAGACCGTGTAGAGAATGTCTTCACGTATATATTCACACGCACACACACAAACAGGTGGACTGCGCTTTAGCCTCACAAACTAAGGACGCCTTCCCTCTGCAACAGCACGGATGGAGCTGGAGGGTGAGCCGGACACAGAAGGGTGACTCACGTGTGGAAACTGCCTGAGTCGCACTCATAGTAGCAAAGAGCGAGAGGCGGCGGGGGCTGAGGGGGAGAGTGGGGGGACACGGGTCAGCGACACTGTCATAACACAAGATGAATCAGCTCTGGGGACAGCAGCATGACCACAGTGAGTCGTACCGGACCCTCTCCTGAAGCTTTCAAAGAGCAACGATCTTAAATTGACCCCCGTGTGGCTCTGTGAGGGGAAGGGCAGGTAAAGCTGAGCGATCCCACTTAGCATACATGTGCACACATGCACAGTCTCCACTACATCAAGAAAGTTGTAACAAAAATGAATCCCAAACCCAGCTCGGCCCTGGGTCCTGGGCCAACAGTGCAGCTCGTCCACCTGCTGGAGTCCCGCCAGCCAAAGTCCCGTGTCCCCCCACGACAGCCACACTGGGGACAAGCTTCATCCACAAGAGATGAGAAGGGGGCGTGACACAGCGCATGTCTTTGTAAAAGGCCTTAAAGAATGAGCACCTAATGCTGAAGGCAGAGGAGACGGCTTTGAGTTCTTTCCTTGGCAAGGCCTGAGTCCTCCGGGCTGCACGGCAGAGCCACTGACCCTAAAAAGAAATTCATTTTCAGAAATTATTTTTAAAAGCCGAGAGCTTTTCCAGGAGCCTCAAAACATAAATCACGCCTTTCACAAAAACCCATAAAATATACCCAGGCTGCAAAATGAAATGAAATCAAGATAAAACCAATCTTCCCAGCTGCGCTTGGGCCCGGCTGGCCGGGAGGCGCTGTCAGGCTCTCTGCTCCCGACCAGTGGCTCATAAACCAAAGTAGCAGGCGGGCTCTGCTCTGCTCTGGAAATTGCCATCCCTGTCACATCTCAGCACACCCCTCTCGGGACATTTCTTCTCCCTACACGTGTCATGTGTCACGGGCCGAGCCGAGCGCCCGATCATTTTTTATTTACACCTGCAAGGAGCTGGTGCAGACACCTTGAAGCAGCTGCGATGGCATCTTGCCCGCGCAGCGGTGCACTTGGATCTTGTCCTGCTGTCATGACAGCGTGACAGCCCCTCCATCAGGCTGTGCTGACATTCCTATGTCAGCCATGCAGTTGTCCCCCAACAGGCTCTACGCCTGCGTTTAGGAACCCCAGAACCTTCCCGAGGAATTTGGTCTGAAAGCAGGGACGGAAGGTTGTCGGGACGAGCCTCAGTGGGAGCCCCGACCTGAAAGCACGGCTGCGTGAGGCTGTCCAGGATTCGGTAAGTCAGAGGGAGGCGCAAGCCCAGAATACTGACGTCCTGGAGCAGAGAGCGTCCTGGCCATACGACCCCATGGGCTGAGCTGACAGGCCAGCTGTGGCTCCCAGAGTCTCAGGGACCCTGAATAAATAAGAGGCCAGTCGGGCCTCCCTGGGGTGCTGGGGTGGAGGTCGATCCCGCCCCGGTCCTGACCCCCACGAGCACTCGGGCCTCGTCCTGGGGCTGCACACCTTCTCGAGTCTTCAGCTTTGCTCTTAGGCAGTGAGGAGGGCCTTGGTCTCGGGGCCGAGGTGAAGTGTGCACACTACCTGCCTCCCCCTCCCCTGGGACAGACGACCCCACACTTGTCTCTACAGCAACGCCAGCAACGCCAGTGCGTGACCAGCTCTGAGCTGGGACGCCGCCCTTGTCCTGGGCTGGGAGGCGGTCAGAGGGGCCGTCCCTGCTCTGGGGGATCAGGAAGAGTCCGTCTCTTCTTTCTCTGGCTGTGGAGGCAGCTCCGTGACCATGGCCCTGCACCCCGCTCATCCTCACAGCTCCCCCTCCCGCCCAAGCTCCTGCCTCTCTTGGAAGGACCCTGTGCTATGACGTTATCGCCTGTGGCACCGGATCTGCAGAGGCTCCTCTCCCTGTGCGCACTCCCGGATCCCAGGGCCCGTGATGTGGACAGCTGGGCAGTCATTCGGCCCCCGCAGTGTGCTTGCCTCAGCACACCTGGACGCCAGCCAGTGAGGGAGCTGCAGGTCGCGGGCAGGTTCAGCGCCCATCACTGTCCATCACTGCCCACCACCGTCCATCACTGTCCATCACTGTCCTTCAGTGTCCATCACTGCCCACCACCGTCCACCACTGTCCTTCAGCATCCATCACTGTCCATCACTAACCTTCACTGTCCATGTCCTTCAGTGTCCATCACTACTCTTCAGCATCCATCACTGTCCATCGATGTCCATCGGTGTCCATCACTGTCCCTCTGGTTGAAAGAACTGGTGACAGCTCAGGTGTGTGTGCACACAGGTATGCGGGTGCGCGCCTGCACATGGACACACCCCAGTGCAAACACATGCGCTCACATGTACACAGCACACAGCCACGTGGACACATAAGCCGGCGACACTCTGTAGACACACACTTTGCACAATGAGTGTGTGGCGCGGAAGTGGCGTGAGCCACACGCATGATGGGAGCTCCTGAGGACATGCTTTTGCGAGGCGCCGAAGTTCCGAATCCGCAGACAGCCCGGCTGCCCATGTGGGGAGGAAGATGCTCAGCGAAGTTCAGGAAACACTGAGGAAACGTGCGCCGGGTGGCCAGGCCCGCGTTTGTTTGTTCTGCACGTTCTCCAGCTCTGCTCCAGGTGCCACCGCGTCCTGTGCTCCACCCATTTGCCTCCACCCTCTGCTGCCCGCTGTACCCGGCCTTGCCGTCCCACGCAGCTGCTCTCTGGGAAGCGTTTCTGGACACAAACTTCCTGAGTCCCGCGGTGTACCCGTCAGAGGTAAGGACACAGCTGTGCAATGGCCGCGCCCCTCCTCCTCTGGGAGCCGGGTTCCCAGTGCACCCTGTCAAGTCCGGGGCTCGGTTTCTCCTCCTCTTGGGTCCCTCCCCAGTGCGGGTTCTGGGCTGCGGTTCCGAGGGGTCCTCCTCCTGCTGACCACCCCGCCCAGCTGGCCCCCCGTCGGTGGTCCCACAGCCTCCAGCCCATCGAGGTCAAGTGCTGAACCAACGGCTGCTGCCGGAACCCATGGGAAACCGCAAGCACCATTCAAGTCTCTTGGAAACAACTTCTCCGGTGCAGGGAGGAGACCAGGCCTCCCTGCCGCTCTGATGCCCCAAACCTCCAGCCCACTGTGGCGGGTGGGGCGGGAGATGCCCGTGGGGCCAGTTTCCGCCCATCCGGAGGGGTGTGGGCAGCCTTTTCCCAGCCAACAACCTCCGAGTGAGCCAAATGAAGACCCCTGTGAAGCAGCGGGTTCCCACGCCCGCGCGGAGTCACCAACACCGGCCGCGTGAATGGATTTAACTTCGGTGCCAGGCCTGGGGGTCCGGAGCGCAGGCAGTCTATTCTGCCAATCTTATCGCTCTTTAATTATAATTGACGTCCCAGGCAGGCCGGCCGCCGCCCCTTCTTACACCAGCGTCAGCCCCCCTCACGGCTCCCATCCCCAGACTGATGGGCTAAGACAGCAACACGGTTTTGATGAAATCTAAATTTATTAGGGTTATTAAAAGTCATTAATTATTTGGCACCATCTAGATTTCATTTGCTTCATCCTTAATGAAAACTGACAGCTTTATACTTTTAGGTGTAAAAAGTGGAATTTTGTTTAAATGCTTCCTGTGCTATCTCGGTGGCTGGACCTCCAGGCGCCCCAGGCTCCCGCCTGACCTTTGCCCCCTGCCCGGCTCCCCAGTATTGATGAGCGGCCTCTGAGGTCCCGGCACTCTGGACCTGTGCAGACCCCCACACACCCCGTGGCTTCCTACAGATGTGGGCTTGGGGGTGGACCCCACTCGCTGAGGAGGGGGCGGACCTGGGGACCAAACACCTCCCTCCCTGCAAGGCTAGCTGGTGGGACCAGAGAAGGACGCTGGGTCCTTTCGGGTCCCGGGGCCAGATCCTCGCACGCTGGGTGGGGCTCGCTGCTCCCTGGAGCAGAGTCCTGCCTCTAAACCCTCTCTAGCCGCATGGGTCCCACCGGCAGACGGGACAGGGTGCCTTCCAGCCGGCGGCTCGGGCCGCTGAATCAGCTGTGGGCCAAGGGAGCTGGACGAGGAACGTACACATCTTGGTCGAGGTCTGTGAAGCTCGCTTCTCGCCTGCAACGAAGCTGCCTGCCCAGAGCACAGGCATAAGGACGGCGTCTGGCGGGAGGCTTTCCTGTCTGTGGAGGGAGGTGCCGTTTGGAGAGCGAGTGAAAGAACGCTTTCAAAGAAATGCATTTTCTCTCTGACTGTGGTTGTAGAAAAAGGGAAGTTACAGGAACGACTCATGTCACTGAGGCAGAAACGTCTGTGTCCGAGGAAAGAGGCTGAATCTGGGCCGCGGGCTGATGGGCTGTGCTGACAAGCCCAGAGCCATGGGCCCCCTTTACCCGCTTCGCCTGTCAACGCAAACCCACAAGGCCTCTCACCCTTGATTCCAGGCATGGGCCCTAGAAATAAAGCAGTGTCTCCCCAAGTTCTTAAAACAGAGCACTTCTCAAGAGCACGGCCCCTGAGGGGTGACGTAGGGTGGTCACTCTCTGCTAGGTGGCCTGGGCCCTGCTGGGTGTGAGCAGTACCCAGGCCCCACCTACTGGGTGCCCCCACCATGGTCCTGACAATCTAAACCCCCCAGATGTCATGGGGGGGACACAAAATCACACCCCAGGTGCTGGGTAGTAGTAGACATTGGACATGCTGTCTTGCCTGCCATGTTTTAGGTCAAGGGATGCAGGACAGATAATTGGTGGGACAGGAGGGTGGGCTTGAGGATGACGGTGCCGAGGAGGGACTAGGGGCCCAGCACCTGGTGCAAGGGAAAGTGCACGCAGCTCCAAGCCTGAGAACTAAGACACCCGGTGGCCAGGCCCCAGGACACAAAGATTGCTGAGAAGTGCATTCTGGGCCTTCAGGAGCCGCTCCGGCTCTGCTGGGAGGCACCGGTCTGTGGGTCACAGACAGCCTGCCAGTCACCACGCCGCCGCCCAGGGACCTTGGCCGCAGACCCTGTGCTATCTCTGCTCAGGGTTTTCTCTAGAGTTACAGAGGTGGGGGACCTTAGGGTCAAACCTCCAGACCTGCAGGTTAAGACCATGATGAGCACGTCCACTCGGGGGACACAGGTGACTGCAGACAGGATGGCACCCTGGCAGTGACACTTGCCGCACTCCCTCTGGACACCGCCACAGCTTTTCTCCAAGGCCAGTGTCAAGAGAGGCTGCAAACTGCCTCCTCCCCACCTGGCGGGTCCTCGGTGTCCTGGTGGTGACTTCAGGCATGAATGTGCGTCCAAGAGGTCAGCTCTCAGACCTTTGCGTCCGGGGACGTGGAGGAGTCCTGGTCCTGTGCCCGTCTCCGCTAGCCTTGCCACGACCACCCCGCTCCTGCAGTGCGAGGGGCAGTGTGCCCCCAGGAACGCCCCTGGGCAGCTCTCAGGAAAAGCTGTCGTCGGCGTTATACGCTCAGCCAGCCAGGAACCGAAGCGGAGCCAGTCGGAAGGACAAAGAGGAGAGACTGCCACCAAGCCGCTCCTCACCCCGATCACCTGGGGCCACGTTCTTGTGGCTGGTCTGCGGGCCAACCCGTGAGGGGAGGACGCACCTGCATTCACGAACTGGGCGAGGATGTCACCGACACTGTGGGGCGACTAAGACCAGGTTTCGGCGCATCAGCAGGCACTCGAGAGAGTGTCCCTTTCCTCTAATCTGGGCCACCGTGAGGAGCCTCCTGGACCCCAAGGGAAGAATCAAACTGGAAACGTTCCAGAATGCTCCAGGACATTCTCTGACCTTGCATCATACTGGACGAAAGAACATGTCTAGAAGGTGAAAACACCGAAGGGTATTTGACATCCCCAAATGCCCCCCATTCACCATGACACTGGGGCTCGCGCAGCACCTGAAGAGCCGCGGAGGAAGACCCTCCTGTCCTTCTGTTACCGACATGGCAATCAGTCCGTGGTCTGGGCTCTCATCAATCAGCAAACAGCCCAACAGAATGGGGAGAATTCCAAGCCCTCCCTGACTCACCTCCCAACACCTTGTCACGTTTGACTGTGTGCCACCCAGTCCCCGCCTGGCACAGCGCCTGGTCAGCAGGGGCGATGAGAGAGCTGCTGTCACCTCGAGGCGCGTCTTTGCTAAGCGAAAGCCCCTGATGAACTTTGAAACCCCGGCAACATTTGGGTCTGGGCTCACAGCCTCCCTTTCCCCAGCCGCAGGGCTCTCGTCACCTAGAAAGCACTGGACGCATGAAGGACAGCCCTTGTCCCGGGTGCTCCGTGCTCTGGAGTCAGACGGAGCCAAAGGCTAGAGAAACTCGTAAATAGTCTTCCTCTACTTATTCTCACATGTATTTTAAGTTACAGCAGCTTCAACAAGTCAAGAACAAGACATGAATATAAACATTTTTTTAAGGGAAGGTGCAGTCAGGAAGGAAGGTGAGTAGGCAGGCAGAGAGAGGAGGAGAGCACTTTATTTATTTTTATTTATATTTATTTAGTTCTCTTTTCTCCACATCTTCGCCAGCGTGTGTTGTTTCCAGACTTTTGGAGAATAGCCAGTCTCTCAGGCGTAAGGTGGTATCTCATTGTTGCTTTGATTTGCATTTTCCTGATGGCCAGCGAGGAGGAACATAATTTCATGTGCTGTTGGCCTTCTGTGTCGCTGCTTCAGAAAAGGGTCTCCAATTCGTCTTCATATTTTTTGATTGGCTTGTTGTTTTCTGTCGTTGAGTTTTATGAGTTCTTTGTATATTTAGATATTAAGCCTTTGTTGGAACTGAATATAAAAATGTTTAAGTTTTTTTCTTGCACTTTATTTATTTTGCATTTAGTTGTTCACACTGACAGTCACCCCAGCCTGAGATGTGAACTCAGAGGCATATGACCTGTGTCCCTTGAAGGAAACTGGCTGCTGCTGCTCCACCAGGGGCTGCATACACACTGAGAGGGACTTTTACTTTGAGTTTATCTCAGCAGCAAGTAAACCAAACCCAGGTCACCAAATGGGTTTTCTTTGACCTGTGCAATGTTTCATCGCCCCATTTTATTTTCAAAAATGTTTGACTCTACATAAAACTAAACAGTACAACGAATATTCACGAATATCCTCCTCTTAGATTCACCAACTGTTAGCAAGTTGTTACATTTTCTTTCTCTCCCCATGCACGTGTGAGAACAGGTGTGTGTGTGTCTACGTGGAGGTGTGTGCGCATGTCTACATGAGGTGTGTGTATGCGCAGCTGTGTGCATGTGTGTGTGCGTGTGTGCATGTGCGGGTGTGTATGTGCAGGTGTGCATGTGCGGGTGCGTATGTGCGGGGGTGTATGTGCAGGTGTGCATGTGCGGGTATGTTGCGTGTGCACATGTGTGGGCGTGTGTGGGTGTGTATGTGGTGGTGTGCATGTGGTCGTGTGCTTATGCGGGTGTGTGCGAGTGTGCATGTGCGGGTGTGTGTGGATGTGCATGTGCGGGTGTGCATGTGCGGGTGTGTGCAAGTGTGCATGTGTGTGGGTGTGCGGGTGCATGTGTGGGTGTGCATGTGCGGGTTTGTATGTGCGGGTGTGTGCGGGTGTGCATGTGCAGGTGTGTGCATATGTATGCACAGGTATGTGTATGTGCAGGTGTGTGTATGCACAGGTGTGTATGTACAGGTGTATATGAGCAGGTGTGTGTATGCACAGGTGTGTATGTGCAGGCGTGAGTGTGTGTGGATGTGTGTGTGTACGTGTACAGGACACATCTCCTGAAGTAACTTATATAACCACGAGGTCATTGTCGGAGACCACAGGCAGTCCCATAACAAGCTGCCTCATGCTCCCATTTTCAGATTTCCCCATTGTCCCCTAAATGTCACTAAAGCTGAGTCTAGACATTCTCACGAGAGTGCAGCGTTCCAGGCCCTGACTCGGCGCTGACTTGCTCTGATCTCTTCCACAGAACCGCCCCTATGGGGTTAATTCCCTGGACACTGAGTTGCTAGGGGAGAGCCCATCCGTGGTGGCCCGATTGCCCCCTCCTGATGGACACAGGTTAGAGTCCTGGGAAGTGTGTGGCCAGGGCGGCATTCACACTGGAACCTATTTTGCGGAAGGTGTTTGGAGGGGTGCTCACACTCTCCCCATGGCACCCCACCCCACAGCCTGACATTTCCTGTCCACAAGCTCAGGGACCCCGGGCCGGTCTGGGAGGGACACCTGGGTGCCAGGTGTTTCACCTCATCATGTGAATGAAGCCTGGCCACGTCTGGAGCAGGCCTGACAGCAATGTGGGTTCCCAAAGAGGCATGAACTCAGCCAGCTTCCAGGCCCATCAAACAGTTTGTAGCGTGCCCCAATGTGTGTGCAAAACGCTGCTTCCAGCCCTTTTCCCCACACCCTCTAATTTCCAAAGCTGCCCCAGGCACCAGGCACCGTTAGTCCTGCTGACGGATGGGAAGCCTCGGGTGTGACTGCGGCCCAGCTGGACGCGGCTCAGGTGGCATCGCTGGACAAGCAGAGAGCGGTCAAGATGGGCCTCTTCTGATGTCGGATGTTGCTTAGAGGAGCCCACGTCCCTGTCCCCAAACAGCTGTGAACAGCCCAAGGAGCAGCGTGAGGGCTCACGGCCGAGCCGGGACAGGCTTGCCCGGACCCTGGGGACGGCCCTCGAGGGGCCTGCACATCAGAGTTTCTGTGGAGGTTCGGGGCCCTCAGGGGCGTGGGGCGAGCCTCGCAGCCTGGAAGCAGGTGACCCACCTCACAGTTCACCCTTGCCTGTCCTACACGTGACAAAATCCAAGTCTCGATTCAGAAGAAAGAGCTGCTCCCAGCGCTTTCTGAAGGATCAGTGTCGGCCGCGCAGACAGTCAGACCCGCCAGATTCATTTCTTTCCAGGCACGCGGTCTCGGCTCAAGGAGAAAGGGGGGCTTGCGAAAGTGAGGCCAAGCCCGGAGGCGGCACAGCCTCCGCTGCCCTGTCCTGCCTCGGACGTGAGAACAGAGGGAACTCGCCAGCCGTCTAGCGGTAAAGGGCAGTAAATAGGGCACCCGTTAAATGAATTCTATGTGATATTGGAGTGATCCGTTTGGGGGAGGAAAAGACATCCCACATATCAGCTGAAATGTGTCCCCACCGCCTGGTAGCCCCGTCCATCCCAGCCCCTCCGTCCTCTGCCCAGCCAGGCAGGGACCCCTGCACAGTCTGCTCCTGGGCTCTCTGTGACTCCCAGTTAGGTAGGAATTTTAGGAGCAACACAAATTATGGGAGAACTGTAGCTTCATCAGTCATTTTCCCGCAGAAACAGCGGCAATTTGAAGAGTTTTAGCACTCTGAAGGTCAGGATTAAAAACCAAGTAATTTATTACCACTGATTTAGAGATTAACATTGTGCCAATTAATCAATTACTCCATGTGACGAATTGACAATTAATTGACGTTTCAGTTCCAATCTGGCAAAGTTTCTGATTTCCATAGTGAATAATAGGAAATCTCTAAATTGAGAGGTTATGAGGGTTTCTTCCAAGATCAAAATGAGCAAAGAATGACAAAGGCGACCTAACGTGCCAGTTCCCGACATGTCACGGGAGCGACCTGCTGCGGTAGGACCGGCGGGCAGGCCTGCCACCGAACCCGGGCCCTCTTCTTGCCGGGGACCATGAGTGTCTGTCCTCCTTTACTCTGAGGGCAAAACTGACTCTCTTACCAGGTGCTGGTGCGTTTCAAAAGCTCCTCACTGCCCAGAGCGTTCATGCGCTCGCTCACGCCCTCAGCAACCACGAGGAAGGACTTTCTAAGGAGCTTAGTGTCGTGCAGATGCCCCCTCTGGTGGCTCCCCGTCATTCACGGTCAAGGTCAGGACGACCAGCTGGCGGTGCCCCCTGCGTGGAGCATGGAGTGCCCTGTGGTGGCCGGAAGAGAGACCCGGGACTCAGCTGCATCACCGCAGGGGCAGAGACAGGAGGCGCGTGCTGAGCACGCGCATCAGCCAGTGCCTTGAGTCGTAGCAGCTGGGAAGAGCATTTTCCAGAAAGCCATGTGAGAGGCAAAGGAGCCGGAAGCACCCGAGGTCTGGAAAGGCCCTGTGCTTCCTCCAGCTCCTTCCTGCCGCAGGTGCCCCCTGCTCCGAACCAGCCTGGCCTGGGCTTGACCTCTGCGGCTCCTGACCCTGACCGTTCTGGGAGGTCTCTCTCCCCTGCAACTCGTTCGCATCTGCCTGACAGCGTCCACCCAAGTCTACTCTCGGTCAGGGAGAAGGAAGTCCCAGCGCTCAGACAGAAAAGGCAGGGCAGGGGGCCAGAAGGAAAGGGGCCCGAGCAGTAAGCTGTCTCATTGGCGTGACCAGAATAGCCTTAGGCTTCCAGAACCCGAAGTTCAGTTAGGCAAGGGAACAGCAGCTCCGCTGCAGGGACCCTCATGGTCTGGACTGAAAGCTGGAAAATAAAGTGACAGAAGACAGCGTCCGGAGGTGCGCTCAGCTGGCAGGGACTCTGTCCCTTTCTCGCGATGCTCTCACCCAGCCCTCAGGGTCCCACAGCCCACTCCCCCGCAGCATGCTGCTGCTGCTCTAAGAATCACTTCTTCCTTTGATGGTTCAGAAGCCAGGCTCCTAGAGCAAGGACTAGAGTGGGAAGGGGGACACAGCAGGGCCGCAGATATGCTCTACTAGGTAAGCAGAGCTGGCCTGAGGGTCCCTGCACAGCGCTGGCGTCTTTCCTCCTCTTGCTGTACCCTAACGCACTCACTTACCTTCGGACCAGTCGCTTCTGGCGCCGGCAGAGACACGGACTTGCAGCCCTTTACGGTGATGGAAGGACTGGGAGCTGGTGGCACACAAGCTGAGACGCTGAGGGGGGAAGGTTCTGGAGAAGTCATGGCCACGAGCCTCAGGGCCAGAGTCATTGTTAGGCAGGCTCAGCACAAGGGTGACCAGGACAGGAGGGACAAAGGAGGCCCTGGGAGGCAAGTTCATGGCTGAGAAGAGGAAGACGCTGGCCAGAGTGGAGTCCTCTGCAAGCCCAGGTGATGCTCACACCTCAACCAGCCTGCTCTCTGCTTGACAAGATGCTGTCCCAGCAAGGAAGACATCCTCAGGTCACAGAAAACCTGCCCTCAGAAGCTCTGGTGCCTGGGGATTGTCTTGCGTTAAAGTCCTGTATCAGTGATGCAAAGGTGAGCAGCTCAGAATGTTGCCAGGAACTCTTTCTGCTCCTGCTGCATCCTCCCTGGCGTGGAAACTTCTAGACCCACGCCTGTCACCTGGTCTTTCATGGCTGCCCATCCCCAGTCCCCTTGTGCCAGAGAAGGGAAGGGAAGGGAGGGAGAAGAGCTTCCTGTGTCAGATGAGCTGAACTTTCCCAGAAATTATGCCCATGTTCTACGGTATCTCATTGGTTAGAACTGCCACTGGTCACCCAGACTTTCCCAAGAGTTTCCTCCGCATGTCTACTCTCACCTCATTGGTCAGAACTGGTCACATGGTCACTTGCACTTTCCCAGGAGTCTCCACCACACGTCTACTCTCATCCCATCGGCCATGCAGATGTAAGAGACTTTGGGAACTGGTTACTTGGTTGAGTATTTTTCCTCCTCCAGAATCAGGTCTCTTTTCTTAAGGAGGAACCTGGGCCTTAGGGGTGATTAGTCGGTGGGCCTGATAAGTCGCACAAGCTTGGAAGGCAGGTGGGAGGCAAGAAGCAGAGCGGAGGCAGTGATACACGGCACCAGTGTGTCCCCTCAGGCCTTCTGCTCAGGCTAGGGAAGATCTCAATCATTCCCACCACGAACTGTGACCTGGAAATTGTAAGTCTCCAAGGGGACACTTAGCTTTGAGATCAAATTGTTCTTTAGGCAAATTAGAGATGGAAGCCAATTGCATCATTTCTCTTAATTAGAAAATCAGTCTCTTTCAGAGGCGGAGAGTCCAAAAAGGAAATCTGTCGTTCCAAGTTCTCTTTCAGCTCACTCTCCAAGCAGGGAGGAAGGGATGGGTGTAAGGAGCCCCCGCCAGTGCCTGAGGTCCCACCAGCGAAGACGGCCAGCAGAGAACACTCGCATTCAAGCAGCCTGTTAATGTCTGGTACCGTAAAGTCACAGGACAGCCATAAAGGAGCTCTTCAAATGTTGCTGGAGAAGGTCCATAAAGAGGATATAATGAAAAGGACTGCCCAAATGTGCAGGGATAATATAGTTAATGTATTACTTCTTTTATTATTTTATCATCTTTCATTAATTGCTGGCAGCATGCCTGCAGGAGTTGGTTCTATGGAAAGGGCTTTTAGTTAAATGTCTTAAATGAAACGACCACTTAGAACCCGCGAACAAGGTTGAACCAAGGTTCACTTGACTTCCGTAAATCTTGTCTGCAGGGGTGCCGGGGAAGGGGGACTCACCATGGGACAGCCCGGCAGGCGGGTGCTCAGCACCCCGCACTGTTTGGCACCGGCAGCTTCACGCTGGGAAGCACGAGGTGTGCTCTGTTGGAAGGTCTCACTGTCTGCCGCCACTGCCTGCTGCGAAGCCCTGGAGAAGCCTGCCGTCTCTGAGCCTGTTTCCTTCTGTTCGCCCCTCTGTCAGGGAAGACCTGTCTTCGCACCCAGCTAATGGCCTCGTTAGCGAAGGGTCTCCAGGCCCGTTCACAACTGAGGAGGGTGGAAGTTTGGGGACGGGACAGATGGCTCCAGGATGAATGCCGGCTGCCCAGCTGCGCGTGGAGGCGCCCGAGGACCCGGAGGCACCTCCTTCAAGGCCCCAGCTGCCTGCTGCGTCAGTGCAGAGCTTAGGGCCCCGGCGTGCAGGTGCTCCCTCCACTTCCCGTCTCGTGACGCCTCATCTTCCCGGCAGTCTGGAAAACCGCATCAAAATGGGACAACTTGCTCCTGATTTCAGCAACTTGACAGTGGCCTAGTTTTGCACATCTCAGACACAGCAAGCATTTCTGATGCTTCTCCTGTGCCTCTCGCTCATGTGGACAGCTGGAGAAGCCAGGCGTGCAGACGCAGCCCACGTGTGGGAGCTGACGGCAGGTGCTGGGAGCTGCCCCAGGAGGCTGGGTACTGAGATACCCCTGCACCCGGCGACCACGAGCCCAGGCGGAGGGAGAGGAAGGGCGTGTCTCCAGGCTCAGCCTCCGGGTCTGTTGGATGTGCCCACGGGAGGTCCTGTTAATGCCTGCAAAGCAAGTTCCGAACTGAGTGGATCGACTTTCTCCCCAAACAGCTCTCCTCCAGATCTTCCGGGTTGTTTTCGGGCCCCAGAGTCCCCACATTCAGCTGCCATTTGCGGGCCTCTTGCCCTGGTCTCCGCTCGCGCCTGTGTCCTTCAGCTCGTCTGGACTCAGGCAGCTGAGTCCCGACTCCTGAACGGCGTGTGGAACAGGTTCGCCTCTGTCCTATTTGTCACTCTCACCCCTGCCAAGTCGGGTCTGGGCTGGTCACCCATGCAAAGTAAACCCCCCACCCTTCCAGCCACTGTCTCGAGTCTCACTTCAGTCCTTTGGTGGCAGTTTTCGCCAGCTGAAATTGTCGCGTGCACTTCCGACTCGTGCAGTGAGGGCAGTGGACTCTCAGTTGTGGCGGCAGAGCCGCTTCTGCAGGACACCGTCTGTCCCGTCCTCGCTGTATCTCCAGGGCCAAGAAGAGCCCGGCATGGCAGGGGCAGATAAGAGCCTATCTAATGGGTGAGCTCGTGCTCTCAGCCTGTACTCGCCACTCCTGGGCAGAGCTTCTCAGATACTCTCAGACATGTGACAGGCTGTCCCGTGTCGGGGAGCGGGGGTCTGGGCCAGCCTCCCTGGGCACCCCCCCGGGCCTGGCCCAGCTGCCTCACCCTGCCTCACACACCCCCGCCGTGGCCTGAGACACGCGCACCTCACCCCATCCCACCGGCTTGGAGCTCAGAGTTGCAGGAAATGAAGCCCACAGAGCTGGTTTTTAAAAAGCAGGGCCGCAGATCTCAGTTTTGTGAACTGAAGGCGGGCAGGCGATGGTGGTGAGGCACTGCCTATGCGCTTAGTGCCGCTGACGGCACGTGTAGAAATGGTTATGGTGGTAAATTTTGTCTGTATTACCACAATTTGGGGGCACGATAGGACCCAGTCTAACGATAACAGGTTAGAGGGCTGGCTGAGCTAACGGAGGAAGGGCCGAGGCCCGGGCTGGAGGAAGGAGCCAGAGAGCAGACGCGCCGGCCTCCAGTGTCCGGTCCCTTCGCTTCTCTCTGCCCCTTGGTCCATGCACGTCAGTGCCATCGTCCGCAGCGCCCACTCAGTACCGGCTCTCAGGCGCCACCCCGTAAAGACTACTCACCCCGAGTCCCCAACTCAAGTTCCCAGAGCAGACCACCACCTAGCGCTGAGTCAGCCGTGGCGTAGGTGTGGCTCTGGGGTCCTGCTCTGTGACCCTGCTTTTAGAGAGCTGGTCTTCTCAGTGAGGGAAACCATCAAGAAAAGGGAGACAGCCAGAGGGCCTTACAATTTCCCATAGTCTGAACTCAGGGAAGCTTCCTGGAAGAAACAGGATTTAAACTAAAGTCTGAAAAAAAGAATGAAGAGACAGACTTGGACAGGAAGAGAGAAATCTGGGCTGGGGCAGGTGTGGGGGAGGCTCGAGCTGGCGTAATACGGGTGAGTTTGCGAGGGAGGGGGACCCAGCATAAACCCAGCAGTTTCCCTCCTGATTCAAGAGGATGCTCCCGCTCCGGCCAGCACACCTGCATCCCAGGAGCTCCATTCCAGAGCCTGCAGTCTTTCTGCTTGCAAGTCATTGGCCAGAACCCAGCCACACCACCCCTCTGGCTGCAGGGAGGGTGGGAAGGGTCATCGTTCCAGGGCGGCCGTCTGCTTAGCTGAGAGTCAGGGGCGTCTTACAAAGAAGTGGGAGAGGCAGAGGCCAGGAGCCAGGCTCTCAGACATGATGGGGCTGCCGCGGTGTCTCCAGAAACTGGAGGGAAAGCCTGAGGCCGGTGTGGACGGGGCCCCACACATTTTTAAGTTCCTGTCCATTTGCTACTGCCCATGAGCCAAGCCTAGTTTCGACTAATTTTCAAATGTTACAATCAGTCTGGATTCGCGGGCAGTTGCAAGACTGTCAGGGGATCCCACGTCCCGCCTCCCCTGGTGTTACATCCTGAGGTACAGCAGCCCCGGGACCTGGGCTGTACGAGCCACAAGGCATTTGGATTTCCAGTTACACAGCACTCAGTGTGGCGGGGCGCGTGCGAGAGTGCGGGAGTGATTCTGTGTCCATGACACGAGCCTGGGTCTCAAACCTGGGTCCTTGAGATGCATGTGGACAAAGCTGGGCAGGGCCGGCCGACCAAACCGCTACTCCACCAGGGCATGCCATGTCAGGATATTTAACGGGGTCATCACCACGAGAGCCCGCTCCACTGTCCCCTGCCCCGGCGACAGCCCATCCTAACTGTCCATCTCCCGAGTTCAGCGTCGCCTCCCGACTCACCCCCATTGTTGGGAGACTGGCTGTCGGCGGGTGGACGTTGTGGGTCAGCCCTCACCTCCTGAAGGGCATCTGGGGAGCTTCCCGTTCTGGGCTCTCACAAGAAAGCTGCTATGAATATTCACGCACAAGATTCTTTATGAAGGAAGTTTTCATCCTCTGGGTATGCGCCCGGGTGTGTCCTGGCTGAAGGGTGCACTCACTTCCAGCTTGAAGGGGCCTGGCAGGCACATGTGAGCGCCGGGCTTGGTCCCGCCTGTGCCCGGGCCTCTGCCGTTCACACCTGGAGCCACGGCACTCGATGACCGCGGAGAGCTTGCTCATTCAGGTGTCCGTTCCATGTCCGTGGCCGACACTGGAGACTGGCTTTCACAGGCTTGGTGGCCTCTCATGCAGGGCGCATGCCACCCGAGACCTGCGCGCCCCCATTGAGGCTTCTCCTTGGGGAAGCTGAGTGAAAAGGCCGGGGGACAGCGGGCACCGTGGGAGGAAGGGAGGTGGGCTGCTGCGTCTTCTCCACCAGATGACACCACGCAGTCCTCCCCACACGACCGATTGACCTGACCACCTTGGCGTGGGTCCTCTTGGGACACAGGCTGCACTGGAGCGGTCGCCTGCACCGTGTGAGAAATCTATGGACTTAAAGCATCAGCAGCCTTTCTCCTCTCACAAGCTCACAACGTGTCAGAGCTCGGGGGCACAGCACCTTCTGTGCCAGGAGTGCGAGGCCACCTGGCCCCGGAGACCCCGTGTGCGCGGCTCTCGGCTGGCGGAGCTCGGTCCCGGCTGCTGCGGGGCCTGGGTCCACCCCCAGGCTCCCCGCAGGGCCTTCGGGCCTCTGTGCAGGGGCAGCTGGACTCCTGGAGCACGAATTCCGAGCCTGGGCAGAAGTCCCGGGACGTCAGTGGGCAGAGGAGCGGGGCCCTGTGGCTCACCGCCGCACGCGCAGAGCTCTCGTGGTCTCCCGGGCCTCCTTCGCGAGCGGCAGCCTCCGGGAGGAGGCGAAAGAAAAAGAAAAGGCCAAGATATTACAAGGAGCAGAAGAGCAAGTCTCCTCTCTGCCCAGAAAGAAGAGAAGACCCTGCTATTTTACCGGGAGGAAGCACCTCGGTAGAACCGTCTCAGATTTGCAAACGCGAGAAACGGAATAAACACAGCAGTAAGTCTGGAAAATAAAGTTCAAGCAGTGTCTCAGAGAAAAAGTTTAAAGGGCGGAGCGACGGAACAGGAGGGAAAAGTAAGGCACGCGGGGGTCAAGCCCTGAAGTCAGACCTTAGACTCAGCTCCAGGCAGACAGAGCGGAAGCGACAAGACGGAAAGGAGGAAACCGCGGTAAAAACAAGTGTCACCCAGAATCTGTAGCTGTTGGTTTTTATTAAGTCTTTTTACTTTTACACATTAAAGCAAGCTCACCTGCATAGGTTCCCATCACCTAGCTCTGCGCCAGCACCCCCCGCCCGCCACCAAGTCACCGAGTCCCCCTCACGCCGCCCGGGGCCGCGCCACTTCTCACCCCCTGGCGCTGCCCTCCCTCCCTCCCTGCTCCCGGCTGCCGGCCTCAGCTCGGGCGCCAGCGTCCAGGGGTTGGCTTTGCTTCCTCTGTTCCTTTGTGTTGGCTGTTCACAGTCCACCTGTGAGTGAGGTCGTCTGGTATCTGTCTTCTTTGACTTGTTTCACGGAGCGTCATGCCCTCCAGATTCACCCGTGTTGCTGAAACGACAGGGTTTCATCTCTTCTAAGGGCTGTGCAGTGTCCCCTTGTGTGTATGGACCATGTCGCCTTGATCCACCGTCTGACGTTCACCCAGAATCTTCAGGCTGATGCGTTTGTCACCTGTGCTCTTCCAGCAAGAACGCAGCTGCCGCGCGCTGTCGTGGTCTCAGGAAGGGCGTCCTCTCCACACCCCTGTCTGATACACCGGAATTTCATTTCTGTCCTGTTGTTCACGGACACGGGTGTCCAGTGTGGGGTCATCACAAGTTTGCAGTCTGAGCGCTCCTGTCTCTGGCTGACTGTGCCCGCGTCTCTTCTGGGCACAGGGAGGTGCGAACCAGGCAGCAGTCAGCTGGACGCAGGCTGAGGTTAGTAAGTGCTGCCAAGAGATTTTCCAAAGTGGGTCCCCTCTGCATCCAGGGGCGTCCAGGAGCCCGAGCCCCACACACGCCAGGCAGCTGCTTCCTCTTTGCCACCTGTTCCCAGTCAGATCAGCACGATGAGTTTTAAAAAGACCTATGAGGGTGCACCCTGGTGGAGCAGTGGTTGGGTCAATCGCCTCCAAAGCATGCAGGCCACACACCTCTGGGTTTGAGTCCAGGGTCCGGGATTGGGGGCGGGGGAGGAACGGACAACCAATGTGAGCAACTAAATAAAAATAGCATGTTCTTCCTCCTCTCTCTTCCTGCCTGCCTGCCTGCTCGACTTCATTCCTGCTGCATCTTCCTTTAAAAAAACAACAAAGATACATGGGGAGGAGTGTCATCACTCTGAAATGCCGAAGCTCATAGCTTTGTTCTGGAAAGAAGGCACACGGCCGACAGGTGAGGGCCGGTCACAGACTCCTCACACCTCGGTTCTGCGTGCCTGGGAGCTTCTGGGGCCATTTCCCTGGATTCTGAAGCCACTGTGCTCCCGTGTGGAAGAGGGTCAGCACAGGTCAAAGAGCAGGGCGGCAGCCAGCTCTGAGGCCGGTTCCGTGGCAGGTGTGGGCAGGTGGGAGACAGATTCGTGTGCAAGTTTCCAGGTGATCGATGGGCCGAGTAGGAGGAGGGTGGGTGCAGGGTGGGCTGGAGACATGTGAACTTGGTGGGCGCAGGGAGAGAGAGGGGAGGAAGACGGTGTTTCTATTTTAAAAAGTCCAGATCTTAGATTTTTCCTGGCTAGGTGTCTGTCCTAAGTCCTCCCCTTGCCCGGGGGGCCCCAGAGGCAATGAATTGCTTCTCCAGCCTGAACACTGCTCATGGTCCTGCCAAGGTCAGTGTCACCACCGAGGCTGTGAAGTACAAGGACCCAGAAGTGACTTCCTTTCTTCTCCTCAGACCAATATCCCGAGGTTCTGGGCAATGGAGGGGTCAGCGCTGGGTTCCTCTGGGAGAAGAGGTGACCTGAGGTCACTGGGGGACAAGTAGCCGAAGCGATAAGACCCTTTCCAACAGGCACCTGATGGTGGAGCAAACCCGTGATTAGCTACTGCTCCCCCCACAACACCCCCGTGAGCCAAGACAGCCGGCCACCTGCTGCCGTGAAAGTCACTTTCCCATAGGACACCCACCGAAAGAACAGAGCGGGACGGACCCTAGAAAGGAGACTCACAGTCAGAACATGGCTCAAGGTCACGCATTGCAGATCCCCGTGCTGTCCCCTGGCCCAGAATCCTGCGCAGTGACATTCTTAGGTGTCCGTTGAGGGGGTGGAAACTGGGGCAGGCGCTGCGTGTGGCATTGTCTGCCAGCCTTAATCACCGGGGTAAGTGGAAGAAATCATTCCTGTTCATTTGCAAATGGAGATCGAATGAGGACTATACTTAAATGCATCAGCGTTTTTGTTTCCAAATGAAAGCGGCTCAGAAGACGGCCGACCTTGGGCTTGCCTGGCAGCCGCTCCTCCTCCAGACACGGGCCGCAGTTCCTGCAGGCGCGGGCTCAGGCACGCCTGCTCCCTCTGGAAAGCGGGAAGCGTTTCCTCAGCCTGTGAACTCACCGCACGCGGCGGCCACGGCTCCCTTTATGACTGCTGGGATGCGACTCTCGTCTTGGGAGCCCAGCAAATTATGCTGAAATCCTTCCAAGGGTTGAAATGCTATGTTTATAAATTCTCCTTGCTGAACTGTTGGCCCCAGAAATCTTATAATAATAAAGCCCTTCTGAGTCGGGCCCCCCCACCCCCCATGTGCTGTGCCCTGTTTATGGGTTGTGTGTTAAGACTGCATTTCCCTCCTGCATTTAAAGCCCTCCCAGGCTCGGCCGAGTTGAAGTAATAGTCGGGGTATTGGACGAGTAATGAATTTCTCTCGGAGCGCTGCATTCATTACTGTGATTTATGGCTGTTTTAATGTACACAGCCTTCTTAAACAACTTAGAGTTGATTGTTCTGGAACTAGACCTGGGTCCCGGATAACCCCCCTGGAGCTGAGCCAATTGTTCAGGAAGCCACCAGTGGTGTCCCTGGGCCGGTAAACAACCTGGGATCAAAGGCTTTAGGTGGCTGGTGCTCCCGGGAGGAGCGGGTGCCTGGTTTGCAGGGGGCACGGCCACAGAGACCCTCCTACCATGCTGGACAGAGGCACAGCTCCTGGGGAGCCCCTGAAGGAGGCCGCAGCGCAGGACAGGGTGTCACTGCCTGTGGGCTCTGACCAGGACATTTCCCTTCCCGCAGTGCCCAGGATCCAGATGGATCTGACCCCCCACAGCACCCCCGAGAGAACCAGCTGGGCTCTCGGAGCACAGACGTCCCCTTCGGTTCAGAGGCGGCCTTGGCACCTTGCTTTCATACTTTAGTTACTGACCTCAAGGAGGACCTAAACACACTGCCCACACGCCACCCTGAAGCAGGCACCGGCCTGCAAAGGGACAGTCGGCAGGCGCTCCTCCTAGGGCAGCGTGGACAGCAGGGCCCTGGCGGGAGCAGGAACAAAAGTGTGGGCAGCTGGGGAGGTCAGCAGGACTGGGGGGCTCAGAAGTCTCCCAAGAGGAGGGAGCACAGGGCGCAAGAGCACGCGGGCAGGTGGCGATGGCTCAGGGAGCCTCCGATCCGTGATCGTGGTCCCGGGGCCTTGCTCATTGTCCGTGCTGTGGGGACTGAGGAAGGCAGAGGGTTCCCTTCCTCACCGTCCATGGAAACATCATCAGAGTCGCTTTCCCCAGTGCGGCAGGCAGGTCAGGGGGACGCAGACACTGCTCTGGCCCAGAACTCCCTGCTGCCCTGTGAAGTGCACAGGACCTGGGTCTCTGTGCCAGCGGGCGGGCCACGGGAGGTCAAGGGCTCTGTGTCCTGTGTGGGTCAGAGGTAAATACTGACCTGGCGTGTCAGGAGCTGGGAAGGGGCACACAGCACAGCCCTGCCGCCGCAGGACCGGCCACGGGCGCCGCGGGAACGCGAGGACTGGCCGCCTGGCCTCTGGAATCACAGCAGCGTTTCTTCTGAGACCCATGGGCACCATGAAGCCACAGTCATGGCTCCCAGTGCAGGAGGCCGGGTTCTCGACCACGGGAAACAGGAGCCATGGCGTCAAGGCAGGTCCCCGGGGCTTCGGGGATGGAGGGTCACGCCAGAGGGACTGAGGCAGTGACATGCCGGTGCTTCTTTCACTGACTGGTCCTCACATGAGCACACAGGTCTCAGGAGGAGGCTGGGAGGGCTAGAAGACTCAGATTAGGCCCCAAAGAAGGCAGGCAGCAGAAGGGTCAGAGCTGCAGTGGCAGTCAGCAACGGGGCTGCCGGCCTGTGTCCTCGCTTGGCGTGCCTCTGTCTCAGGCCCCCAGCGCCTGGCACAGGACTGGGAGGGCGCGTGGGCCCCCTGGCGCAGGGTGGGGACCCAGCCGCAGTCTGGAGGTGGGAACAGCGGGCGTGTGAATTTGGAAGGCTGCTGGTGCACCTTCCCTGGCCTTCCCTCCCGCTCGCCCATCCAGAGAGCGAGCCGCTGCCACAGACGCTGGGTGGAGAAGAAATGAAATGATGAAAGGCTCTTATTGATTTACTCATCAGCAGGCAAGGCTGATCTGGTGAACACAATAAATATCGGCCGCACCTATGTGTGTGGAAACAATCACTTACTTATCAGCGTTTGGCACCAGAACCGCGGTCGGATTAATGTCGGGGACCCCGCCCCCCCACCCGTCTTATCTTCTTCAGACACTGCTTTTGCATCAATTACACCCCTATTAGCTGAGAGAGCGTTCGGCGGAGAGCACCAGCCCACACCCATGTCAGCGACGCTGCTGGTCTCGCGGCCCCCATGGGTGCCAGCGCCCGGGGAGGCTTGCACGTTCAGAGCTGTGACCCGGCCGCCCGTGACACAGGTGCAGACACAGCCCACGCGCCCAGAGCCGCCTCTGAGGGGGCGCAGCTGTCACACTGCTCGTGCCGTGCTCGCCAGCACCTCAGCCGCTAGTGCCGGGCAGGAGGACGGTCTGTGTTAAATCTCATCCAGGAACTCACTCTTTGCCTTGTTTTCCCGCCGGCTGGAGTCAATTCTGCCGGGACTGTAAGAGCAGCACCATTCCCCATCTGTCACCCGATGGCTGCCCTGTGAAACAGTGAAGCCCCTGCATTTATCTCCTGTCCTCTGCACCGGTGGGCGTGACTGTTCTCACTGGAGGACAGAGCTGGGGACGCTGCCCAAGTCATCTGGGTCCCTGGGGAGCGAGGGCACAGGATGGGCAAGGAAGGGCCCCAGGGAAAGGCCCGGCCTGGCCTGACCCGGGATGTGCGCTGGTCCTGTCCTGAAGCCAGGACCAGCCTTGGTCTGAGTGAAGGAAGACGAGAATGATCATTTCAGGAGGAGACAGCAGGAGGGGCAGGCCTGGTGCCTGGGGGGGCCAGGGCTTGGTTCTCCAACGAGCAGGGCTTGAAACTCCCAGGAGATACCCCGGGGGAGGTGGCAGGTGGACCCCCTGAGCTTGAAGTTCAAGGGGGACTCTCAAGGGTGATTCTTGGCCAGAGACATGAGTGTAGGGGTTTGAGTTCACACATGACGCTAAAGCCATGAGACTGGATGCCGTCCCAGGGAGAAACAGACAGTGTGAGGCCTGGAGACGGAGATGTGAGGAGGGACAGAGGACGCAGAAGGCCTGGGGACAGCACCAGCCAACAGCATTCAGCGGTGACCGTCACTGCAGAGGCCTGTCGGAGAGACGCAACCTGGCAGTGTGTGCTCTTACTGAGTGTGACGAGACAGACCTCAGGAAAGCGGGTCCCTGAGCCAGTGGGTCCTGCAGAGGATGAGACGCCCCAAAGGGCCGAAGCGACCCAAGAAGAACACAGAGGACTCGCACGTGCCCACTGCAGAGCTCACTACAAAGGTCCAGGCAGCGTCCACCGGACGGGGCAGATGCACAGACCAGCACCCGCACGGGCGCCTGGAAACGAGGCCTCCCACCTGCAGCCAAGAGATTTTCCACGAGGCACCCAGACAACGTCGAGAGAGTGGGTCTGGCCCACAGAGAGTTCCATGGCAGTGGCACCCATGCGTGAGGGAGCGAATGTGGACACTTACTTTACGCAAAGAAAAAATAACTCACAAATGAGCCAGAGAGCTAAACGAAAGAGCTACTGCTATAACATCCTTAGAAGGAAACGGGAGCAAATCTCCATGTAAAACCTTCCCAGGCACATGGGTCAGAGCACACGGAGCAGTTGGTTTCATCAGAATCAAACACGTCTGTGCTTCAAAGAACATCATCAAGAAGCAAAAAGAGGACCCGCCGAGTGGGAGAAAATATCTGCAAATCATACCTATGTGAAAGGAACTTGTATTCAGAACCTGCGAAGAACTCCAGCAGCTCAGTAACATAAAGATGGCCGCTCACAACCAGCAACAGAACTGACAGACGTTTCTTTGAAGACATACAGCATCGAGAGCCCGAGAAGGGGCAGCATCATCAGTGGGAAAATAAACCCAGACACAAGGAGACAGCTGTCCACCCACCAGGACAGCGACCGCGGAGAGGTGGCCGGCGAGCGAGCTTGCTGTGGGCCCACTGCGGCCGCTGGGGTGGGGCGGTGAGGTTGGCAAGGCTTGCCGGCCGCGAGGCTCTGCTCAGCGTTGCCACTTGGGTCTCTCGATGGGGTGACCGAACAGCAGACTCCCGGCTCCCCGTTCTAGAGGATGAGCCCGAGATGCAGTCCCCGGCGAGGCCTCTCTCCCTGGCTTGGAGGAGGCCGCCTTCTCGCCATGTGCTCACAGGGGACAGGGCGGGAGTCGGTGTGTCTCCTCTCACGAGGCAGATTCCTCCAGGAGAGCCTGTGCTCATGAGGGGGACCCTGCAGGACGCGGTGTGTGCCCGCCAGCACAGAGAGCCTTGCGGGGAACTGCGCACATGATTCGGAGACCACGCCCCAAGTTCTGCAATCAGGGTGTGTCCGGGAGGCTCAGGAGCCGGCATGGCTGGGGTGTGGACCACATAAGCTCAAGGACACGTTCTCAACCTAGGTTGGAAGTGGGGGAACCAAAATAAATAAATAAAAATGCTAAAAACTTCCTCTTCTCCCTCCCATCATTCCTTCTGCTCTTAAAAGAAAAAGAAAAAGCTCTGCGGTCAGCAGGTTGGAGACAGCCAGTGTGCAGCCCCGGTCCAAGTCCTAAGGCCTGAGAACCAGGCGAGCTGGCACCTCTGCTGGAGCCCGTGCCTGGAAAAGACCTGCCTCCCAGCTCCGCACTTAGGCAGGACACATCCCAGTCACCTCCGTGCTGGCCAGGCCCCGACGCTGGGGAGCCCCATGGGGAGGTCCACTCCACCCAGCCGGCTGCTCTCATCCACACCCCCCCCACAAACAGCGTCCCCACGTGTCTGGGGCCCGAGGCCCAGCCCGCAGACCATCCTCCACAACCCTGCAAGCGTGATGCCTGTGCCACCAGCTGACCCATCATCCCAGTCCGCACTGCACTCCAGAGAGCCAGATCGACACCCACACGCAGACTCATGAGCGTGCCAGCAGCGTCTTTCACGCGAGACAAAGGCGTGAGCAGCTGCATGTCTGCCAACGGGTGAGCAAATCAGTAAAACGGGCCTTGCCAGGCAACGGGACTTATTTAGCTAAAAATGACAACACGGTATGGCATGGGCGACCCTTGAAAGCAACACATGGACTAAGCAAAGTCAGTCACCACGTTGGCACCTTATTGATTCCATTTGTGTGTGATTCCCGAAGTGGCAGATCCATGGACACAGCCTGGGGCCGCGACAGGGCCAGAGGCATCAGCCCGGGCTCGGTGGCGATTGCCCCTCTGCGGCGAGACCAGACAGTGGGAGGGGCCGGGGACCAGGCGGGTTCCACTGTGAGCGCGTGAGGAGAGGAGGGTGGAAATGGCAGCATGTTGTCACCAGTGCCAAGTCCTTGCGCAAAAACCTGAGCATCCGGGCGCCTCAAGGCGCACTTTCCTCAGTTTTCCTCTTCAGTCACCTTCTGTCTGTTCTGTAACATCCCGCTTTCTCCTGACTGGCTGGCTGCTCCTCATTTGTCACAGAGATGGCGCATCCTGCATGACCTCCTTGGATGGAGATGCCTGCTGAGAAGGAGGAGCCGGCCTGATCAGGCTGCCTTGGGGCTTGGGGTTGACTTTCTGACCATTGTGAACATGAGTATTTATAAACAGACTATATTCCAAAAATACTGATGTACGGATGTATAAATTCTTTTTAAGGAAAGGTGCAGGCAGGAATGAACACAAGCAGGCAGGCAGGAAGAGGGAGGAGGAAGAATCATTTCATTTATTTTATTTAGTTGTATATCTTGGTTGTATGTCTTTGGGATGTATGTGGCTGACATTAGACTGGAGGCAGTTGACCAAATCACTACACCAGTGTGTGCCCTGATGTACATTTTTAATTAAGAAGAATTCAATAGAAATTAAAATCTTGGGAAAATATTTTCAACATGTGTGATAACTAAATGGTAAGGTATTTAGTATATAAAGAGTGTTTACAAATCAATAAGAGCTGAACAGCTCATGGGGGGAAGTGGTAAAAAAAATTTACCTAAGTATGTGTTTTCACTACAGTTTTTAAAAGTGGAAAAAAGGGAATGAGCTACTGATACAACACAGTCAAATGTCTAAATAATTGTGCTGGAAGAAGTCAGACAAAAAAGAGTATATTCTCTATAGTGTACATATAATCTAATATAATTAATATATGAGCTATATAATCAGCAATGTATATGTAATGTCTGTCGTCTTTCATCTGTGTGACAGAAAGCAGGTCAGTGATTGCTTGGGAGTGGGAGGGGGCCCGGTGGGGACAAGGTTTGAGGGCACAGAAGACTTTTGGGGTGATATGTTTACCTATAATTTTGATCACGCTCATGTTTTTACCACATCTGCACACCTGGATCAAACACGGAACTGTACATTTAAAGATGTGTAGTTACCATCTGCAATTTTATTTATATCTATCTATATAAACACACACATACACACAGATACAGGCGGCGTGCCCTGGTGGCTCTGGATGGCGTGGTCCACATAAAGCCCGGGACCGGTTCACGGCCAGGATCAGAGCGCACAACCTACTCGAGAAGCTAAATGGATGGATGACGCTTCTTCCTCCTCTCCACCTGCCTGCTCACCTGCCTGCTCGCCTTCACTGCTGCCTGCCTACTTCCTCTAAATAAACAAATAATTATGTAAAACATCAAACAAACAGTAGCAACAATCATGCAAATGCTTCTGGAAGTTCACCATCGTGGGTAACTGAAGAAGGAGGAGTTAATGGGATGTGGCTCTGTGATTATTCCTGCTCGTTTCCCTGCAGATTCCAGCAGCCAGCCCCTCAGCCCCTGGAGCCAACACTGCTTGACCACCAGCCAGGCCTGCACCTGGCTCTCAAGTCCCGACGCCTGTGTCCACCACGTGCGTGAGCTGTCCCCGGCACCTCCTCGACCGCCACGAGTGGCAGCCACCCCAGCCACTGGGATCAAGGCTCGTGCCACAGCTCCCAGGGGAGAGGGGGCATGCTTCCCCTCTGAGACGCTCCAGCCGGTCCAGAGCCCGGAGCCCAGAGCCAGGGCCTGGACAGTGGACTTGAACCCCAACGCCAGCAGTGTTTGGTTTCTGCCTACCCCTCGGCCCCTGCTCCACGGGACAGTGGTCGCCACTCGACTTCTTTGACAGTTTCTCACATTGCACGCAGCGGCGGTAAATACTCACACGAGGGACTCTACACAATTAAGGGGGTCCCCAAAAGACATCCCCGAACAGGAACGGCTGCCATTCAGGGGTGACTGATGCTGAGGCACACCCCCAGCCCAGCAGGTGAATCTTTAAGGACAGAACAAACCTGGGGCAGGAGTCCAGCCCGAGGGAGGATGGTTCCCGCCCGGAGGGGCAGGGCAGCCGTGGTCTCAGCAGGAGCAGGAGGGAGGAACAGGGTGGCAGCAAGAGCAGGACGACGTGCCAGGCGGTCATCGACCTGGGTGGCGGAGAAATGACGGAAGCCACCTCGGCGGTTCCACTGGCCATGGCAGGCTCGTCGCGGCCCCTGATGAATGCTCGTGGCACAGAGAACGACGAGGCGGCACCGCAGCAAACCGCCTTTGCTCTCAGGCCTCTCTGCTGAGATTGCCAATTAGGAGAGTGCTCTAAGAGGGGCGCGGGCTCGCGGAGACTCGGACGGCTTCACACAGCCGGTCACTGATGCCAGGAGGCCCTGTGCCTCGTGCCGTGTGCACGCTGACCTCCTTCTGACCCCGAGGGCAAGTGTGTCCTCATCCCTGGACGTCCTGGGCCACCTCCTGACCGGGCCCTGCTTTTCTGAGGACCCGTCCTTTGGAGGGAACAGCGAGGGCGGCGGTGGCAGCAGACCAGACCGGAGCGGCGCAGAGCAGGCCGGGCGGTGGGTGTCGCGGCAGGGCCGTGCCGCACAGACGCTCGGGGTCTGGGCGCAGCGCCGAGCAGGCCCGGTTCCCTGCCAGGCTGCCCGCGGGCCTGAGCTTCCTCTGCTTCCCTTCTGCAACCTGCAGGCTAGGGGGCCCGGGGCGGATGCCACCACCAGCTCAGCCACCCCCTGGACGCCTGAGTCTGAGCCCAGGCAGTGTGTCCCCCGCGGTGGCAGCAAAACCCAGGCCTCGCGGTGTGTCTGTCCCTGTCTGCGTCCACAGTTCCCTTTTTACCAGGACACGAGTGCCGCGCGAGCCAGGATTCGCCCTCACGACCTCTCCCCTCTGGGTGGTTGCCGAGGACTGCTCGCGATCAGGCCTGCTCGGAGCTGCGGGGCGTCAGGACTCCACACGTGCCTTTGGGGGACACAGTTGAATTCACAGCACAGGGCAGCTGGCTCGAGACGGTGAAAAGTGCGAATCAAAACAATGCAACTTGTGTAGCCCGGAAACTACACCAGGGACCCGTAAGCTCATGCAGAAGGGGTCCATCCCCCCAAAGTCGTGCAGAAGCGAGCCGCCCCCGGCCCATCAGCTCCTGAAGTGAGGGGAAGACAGGTGAGATTTACCTCAGCCTCCCTCCCACTGCTTCGCTCAGATGGAGCCAATCGATTAGATATACAGCTCAGGAAAGCTCAGTATTAAACTGTCATTTTGTCAATAAAACGTCATTTCATCAATATAATGTCTGTGCGCCTGAATGTTTCTGCATAATTAATTCTGCTGATGCATTAAGGAATGTTATACACAATATTAATCAAAGAGCGGTGTCCATAGCTGGTGATATATAAACCCAGATATAAAGAGCACAAACCTCTCTGAGAGCCGTAGTCCCACCAAGACCCTTCTCATCCAGAAGTATTTGGATTTTTTTTTTTTCATAAAACTACTATTGAAAAATTAGTCAGTCAAGGATATGCAATTAGAGTAATACAGAGAAACCTCTTGGGAAATTACTATTTTATAAAACATTTTTAAATAAATTGCATTTAGTGTTTAGAAAGTCCTCTGATGATGGAAACGGCCCTGTGACCCCCAGGACACAGTGACCCAGCTGGGAAACACCGCAGCCCCGTGCCTAGACCCCACCCCGGACTGACAAATGTCGGGGTGTCTGCAGAGAGACCCTGAGGGCGCTCCCAGCATGGTCCCAGACGTGACGCCAGTCTCTGAGGGCCCTGGGGGGCCCGCTGTCCCGGGATGGCAGCGGTCCAGCTCTGGAGGCAGCCCGGTGTGCAGGAACAGGCCTTCCTCCCAGGCTGGCCCAGCCCTTCCCCGCACTGGGGTCCCTCGTCCCAGCCTTCCCTTCCCACCGCCACGCTGCAGCTCTGTAGCTCATCGACAGTCCTTACCCCGCATTGCCTGGGACAGCAGACGGGTGAAGCACCCCCGCTGACACTCGTGGCATCTTGGATAGAGGGTCGGGCCAGGCCTCGAACCCCGTGTGACATGTGAGAGGACAGCGAAAGCCCCGCCCTGGCTGGGACCTGGAACGGCCAGCTGTCCCATGCCCAGCGCCCACTGGATGGCTGTGGGCCGTCCTGTCACCACGTCACTGACCCAGCCCAGTGGAACAGGGATTCCAGCTGCAGGCCGGCCCCGCACCGGGATGGGAGAAACTACACGCCCCCTCCAGCCTCTTGGCACCTGCCCCTCAGTGGGGCTGCTTCCGGACTGCCCCAGGTGGCCACCGCTCGGGGCCGAGTCGATCCTCGGAGCGGGGTCAGGAGACAGATGCCGTCCCATCGTGTCCCCACGTGACCGAGGGGGGGCGAGTTCTGCGCTCTCTGCCCTGAAGGGCGCTGATCCCATCACAGAGTGACCGCCCCTGGCCCGAGGGACTCCCGACAGCAGCACACTGGGGTAGACCTTCCAGCGACCTTGCAGGGACAGGAGTGCCCCGTCCCTGACAGGCACGCACCCACCACCACCATCACCAGGAGTCAGCATCAAATGTCAGCCCCACGGTGGGACCAGCCTGCACACCACCACTGTGGGTCTCGCATGGACGTCCATGTTAGGACGCGGCTGTCCCCACCCCATGTTCACAGACAAGGTGAAGACCCTGCGGGGAGACGCGCCGGCAGCTGCCCAGGCTCACACGGCCCCTCCGCCCACCTGCCCGGGGCGCCGGGCACCAAACACACCACCGCACCCGAGAGGCGAAGTGTGCGTCACCGCCCGCAGGGTTCCGTGCAGCACTTTAACACACGCTCAGCATTTATAGCTCCATTTTCAAATGGATTCCTGAAATTTTAAAGTAATATCTCATAGCAAATGACATAACATTTGTAATCACGACAATGAAATGGCCATCCTTATGAAACACCTTTATGCTTGCTTTTCTTTTAAAGGAGTCGTGCAGGCAGGCATGCAGGGAGCAGGCAGACAGGAAGAGGAAGGAGGAAGAATCGTATGTGTTTTATTTAGTTATTCGTCACTGTGGCTCCCCCGGGCCCAGGAGGCGACCCTGGTCCCTGGGGTGTATGTGGCCTGTGCTGGCCAGAGGCAGCGGGCTTACTCGCTGGACCGCCAGGGGCTGCCCCTGCTTTCACTGTCGTGTTTTCGGAGACTGCACTTAAACGTGCTCTGATGTGCAGGCGGATGTGCCGGCAACACTGGGCAGACAGCCCCTCTCCTTGTAGGCAGCCCCACCGGTCTGTTAAGACCTCTGCAGCCAGCAAGACAGACATTACTAGCTCTGCACATCACCAAAAGGCCATGTCGGACTCAAATAGTTGTCATTCATTTAATTATATGACCAAATTTGCAGGCATGACAATCCCTTTCAAAAGAAAAACTGCATTATCAGTATCTCTCCCATCAAGGCTCCTAGGAGCTTGCCATCACTTACAGACAGACACGGCCCGCTCTGAAGGCGGTCCTGGGCGGAGAATGCATCGCTTCGCCCGAGAGCCTTTACCAGCTACAGATGCTTTGTAACAGTCAGGGACTCTCATGTCCTGCAGCGCAGGCCTCCGCTCGGAGGAGGCCGTCCTGCCCTACTTGAGGCAGGAAGCCCCATGTGCAATTCTGTCTGGGGAGCGGGCCGGACAGTTTCCCCTTGTGGTAACAAGCGGGTGAAGGGTACGCTAACTCAAAATAAGTGTGGCGTGGTCATCCTGCAGAATGACGTGGTCACGGAAGGTCACGCTGATGTAGATGTTGCTGCGGAGAATCTTAATAAAATGCCCCAGTTTGCTCTTCGGCTGAACCAATGAATCCCAGCCTAGAATCTCCAGGTTCCAGGCCTCCGAGAAGGTGGTCATGGGGAGGCCAGCATTGTTCAATGCCAGCCCATTAACAACTAATACAAAGCTTGCTTTTTCTACCCACTTCCAGAACCTTCACTGAAATCTTCAGATCATGTGGTTGGAGGTGGAACCGTCGCCGCTCGGTGCCACTGCCCGTGTGTTACCCAGCCATGTGGGCTGGAGGCTCAGCAGGGACTTGCGCATTGAAGTAAAAAGCAGGAAGTTATTTTGAATATTGCGGTGTTCTCAGACGTAAGGTTTATAGGGAAAATGAGAGGGGTCTTTCACGCTGCAAATTTTAAGGAACAAATAGGTGATAGATTCTATACAGATAAACCTATGAAAATGGGGTTATTAATGAAAAGACTTCTTAACTCCCTCAATGCAGATTTGTCTATTTACGTGTTTGCATGTGAGTGTACGTATGTGGGTTTTCTTTGGGTGCCGCCGGTCCTGGGTCACGACCCGTGGTCCTCGGGCTTTACCTGGCTCACGCCTTGGACATTTCAGCTGCCTGAGCCACAGGGGCGGGCCTATTAATGCAGATTTATAATGAACAACAAAATGCAAAGATGAAAAAAATTCCCACTCCTGGGTATTTGGCTTGGGAACGAGAGGAAAGAACGTTTTCAAAAAGACCAGACAAAATCGCTCGCCGCGTGGCGCACATTGACACTTCCATTCCGACAAACCACGCCTCGGCGCTTGGCCAGCACCGGCCTGTACCCTAAGACTGTGACGGGATCGCACCCTATCCTACTTCATTCTGAAGGAGGCCTAGATCTACTTCCCTGAGCATTAGCTTCCGACACCCCGCTGTCTTCTCCCTTCCCAGCTGCTTGAAAGGCCGCAGCTGAGACTGAAATGAGTCTCCGACCTGCATGGAGAGCTTTCAGAGTCCTCCTCTGTCCACAGGTGAGCATCCCACAGCAGAATTTCTCTGCGGCTCACCAGTGAGGGGCGGAGGCCACCTGGGGTCCTCGAGCTGGCCCCGCGTCCTCGGCTAAGACTCCCCTCTGGTTCTGCCGGCTGGACACCGCCCTGAGCTGCCGGCTGTTGAACCACTCGACACCTTCTAACTTCTCAGTGCTGAGTCCCGGCACTGCAGACAAACCCCCAGGCGTCGCTGTGCTCTCAAGGACAGCCTCTGTGATCATGACTTTCTGGAGAACCGCAGCTCCAGGTTTCCGAGGCCGGTGGCTTTGGGTGAAATGCAAGGGCGCGCGAGGCTGATTTAGTGCATTATTAGCTGTTTATACAGTGCTGAAGCAGCGCAGGACGGGTGACAAATGACGTTCCGATCTCAGGGAATAAATCAGGCCAGCGCGTGATTCCACTTAATACTTAACTTTAGCCATAAAATATTATACCTGTTATTATTCAGGGCAAACACAGTCCCTTCCATTTGTTTATTGAGGAAACAATTTATTTGAGGACATTTAATTGCAATAGTGAAGCCTGACTTGGGGGTTAATCCCAGTTTATCGATGCAATTAAAAGCTGTGTGTGCTGTGTCTCATATTCATTATCTGGCGGAGAATGTTGACACAGCCCGGTGCTGACATGGGGTGCTGGTGGCATCTGTGTCGCACGAGGTGTAAGGTGGGGGCACCCCCTGTGCAGGGCCCAGTGGATGAGCTATGCTCCAGGTAAACGTTTGTATAATGTAATTGGGGAAAGGCTTCTAATTTGATTTTACTTGGAGCAATATGGGTTCGGATCGTTAGGTAGATCCAGCACTGTTTGGTTTCTTGTCAATGATTCATGGTATCTCGATGCCCACCTGACGGGCACTGAAGCCCCCTCTCAATTGCTTGGCCCAAACTCCACCCACTCACCCTTCTGCAGCCTCGCCCTCACCCACATTTGACCAGGGCCCTCATACATTGGTTCCCGGATGCCTGCCCTCTGGAGGGACAGCCCGTCCAGGCTTGAAGGGACCTGTCTGCTGGGGGGACGCTCCCGGTGAGGACCAGCATGGCCAGAGACGGGGGTCCATCGTGAGACGTGGCCAGAGGCGGCAGCTTCAAAGATTTTAAAGACACCTCTCTTTTTCCCCCCTGTTGGTTATGATTTTTGTTTTTCTGATCACATTTCCATAGCTCTTCTTTCGCCTTTGCAATTTTTTTATCTTTAATTTGTTTTGCTTAATAATAATTACCCATCAGTCTTTTCCTTTAATTTGCTACTATTTATTTTTTAAGAGGAAGGCAGGCAGGTGGCAGGCAGGCAGGGAGAGGAAGAAGAAACACTTTGTTTAATTGTTCATTTTAGTTGTTCCCCTGCCCGAGCCGTGACCCCAGGTCCTTGGTCTGTACGTGACCGCGTCCCAGGCACGGGCCCAGCCCCTGAGCCACCAGGGCGCGCCTGTCGACGTTTAACACGTGAGGTGGGGCCGCCCCTGCTCTCCCTATCCCCCTGCCAAACTTTCTCTGTCTTCACCTCGCAGACTCCAACACGCAGCCATCCTTTATAGGGGCTCTGCATGTCCTGCCACCCCCACCTGCTCTGTGCCCTGCAGGTGCTCCCGGCGTCTCTGGACCCCAACTCTGAAGTCACAAGGAGGCTGCGGTCACAGTCTGTGCCGGGGTCACAGCAGAACTGTGGCAGCGAGTGGTCCCTGCATGCAAACTCCTCGGTTCCTGCCTCCAGGTCTGGGAACAGGGGCTGTCTTCAGGGACACTTCTGCCCAGAGTCACCAGCTGTTGCAAAAAAAGTGTGAACAAGGACAGTCAGGCTTTGGGTCGCAGTCTGGGTTTGAATCCTGACTGTCAACAGCTCCATAGGTAACTGGATACCAAATCAGTCAGCTGCCCCAGCCGGCCTCCTCCCTGCGCACAGGGGCCAAGGTCACATGTGGCAGCTGGCTGCAGAATGTGCTGCAGCCATGTAAGTGATCCCCTTCTCCACCGAGCCTCCGGCAGGTGGGAAAAATAAATGAAAAACATTCCTGGGAATGTGGGAGCAGCGGGGCGCCGAGAGCGCATAACCGCATGCTGAGTACCTGGAGTGGCCGAAAGCAGAGCGTCAAGGCTCCAGTCACAAGAACGACCAGTTCCAGGTACAGGCGGTGGCGGAGGACGCCAACCAGACGTGCCACGCTGCTCACTCTGTCATGCGCACCAAGATGGCAGCGGCGCACGGCACAGGGCTGGTATCGGCTGCGGTCAGGTGCGCTGCGGCAGGCACTCACTCGCCTCACGTCTGATTGCTTCATGGCCCTGATTGCTTCATGGCCCGTCATTCCTCTGTGAGCCAGCAAGATAAATTCTTCACAGATGCTGAAATCCAGACCCAGGGAAATTAAGCACTTGCCAAGGTTCTAGTTAATAAAAGGACAAGCCGGGGCTGGGTCCTGCCACTGTGTAACAAAGGAAGGGGGGCCCACAGGTTCGGTGGGCCCTATGTACCCCCTCCCAGGGACCATGACCAAGTGGCCTGACCCTACAAAAATGCCGGCTTCCGCCTGTCCCCCACCCCCTGTCCCCCGCTGTCTTCCCCATCCCTGGGCTTACCACTACTCTGACTCTGACGATGCTTCTAGATGCCCCGTGAATTCATTTTCCCTCCTCCCAGGAGGATCTGAGCTCTGTGAGCCCAAAGAGGGATGTGCTGAGACAGCTCCCCCACCAGACTGCGTCCCGAGGGTCGCATTCTTTTCTGTGGGGGATGTCCTCAAAGTGGAGTTTCCTAAGCTCTCAGACCGGTGTAGCAGGTAACCCGCTTTGGGGTACCTGCATAGTCCACCTCCAGGGTGGGCCTGTCCTAGCCCAGCTGTGAGCCCCAGGACCAGGCAGAGGTGACACTGAAGTCACAGGGTAGGGAGAACCTACCCTTTCCTGCAGATTCCGTCCTCCCAGTTCACTTCAGCCCACTCAACCTGACTGAGGATGTGAGCTGTTTGAACCAGGTGCGGGGGGCACATGAGAGGCGCCTGCCCCTTCCCAGCCCTGGGAAGAGCCCCTCTGGGTCTGCTGGTGAGTGATCTTGGCATCTGGTCTCAGCTGAGGTAATAGAGAAGCCAAATCCCTCCTCTGCCCTCAAAACAGGACCCCCCCCCCCCAGTACCCTGTCTTCCAAAGACCAGGTGTCATGTGGGCATCGCAGAGGGAGACCTGGCTTCCCATTCTGCTGCTAAGGTCCAGGCCTAAAATGCTAAAGCACAGGCCCTCCCTGTGCCACTGATCCCACACTCCGGATCAGAAGTTCCTGAGCTGGAGGGAGGAGCTGGGCCTTCTGCTGGGACCAGAGGTTTGGGGAGCACTTCCTACTCTAGGAAGCCACGGGCCTGGAAAAATGGGTTCCTTAGAAATACATGAAACCCGGTTTCTAACTTTGCTCTCCTTGGATGGAGGGCAGAAAACAGGTCAAGCGGCCCATCCCTGGGCGGCAGGTTCGGGTTTCAGAGACAGGGGGCAGGGAGGGGCAAGGCTGGGGCAGGTTTGGGGCAGTGGGCTGGAGACTGGAGTGTAGGCAGACCTGGGGCAGGACTGCAGCCACCAGGCCCTCATAAAGGAATGAAATGGGGTGGGGGTGCGTTCACGCTCTTCATCCTTCATCTCCCCTGGTGGAGATATGGGCTCCAAGCCAACTGGTGCCCAGTGTGAGGCCCCAGTAGGGACCGCAGAGCTCACCCAGCTGGAGAGGGTGACAGACTCTGCCACACCTCCTGGGCCCAACTGCTGTGGGAGTGTCCCCGTGTCGTGGGGCTGGGACCCAGGAATGCATGGGGGGAAGCCGGGATGACCAGGGCCCTGGTGCAAAGGGGGAGAAAGCGGCAGGGGCGGAAGTGGGGGGGCCCCCCCGGGAACCCCATAAATCTTCCTGGGAGGAATTAGTTAATTCATCGATGAACTAAAGAAAGGTGGCTTCCTCCTCTTTCAGATTGAGTTTTGGGGTCCACGGTTGTCTGATGGCTATGGTAACGTGAATGTCTTGGAGAAGTGGCAGGCCTGGCCCCCAAAGCAAAGGCGCCTGCCTTGGTGACAGCGGCGTCCCTGATCCCGCGAAGAGGCCGAGGGAAGGGAGAACGAAGACGACGTGGCCAAAGGCGTCTTTTCAATCGTGTAGTTGGGAGTCTCGTTCCGCGCACGAGGCAGGCGGGTGGAACCGAAGGTGCGCTGGGGCGCGGGCCTGCCCGCCCGCCCGGCAGGCGGCGCGAGACGCGGGCAGCGGGACTCCGTCCCCAGAGCCGCGGTGCGCGGCGGACCCCGAACGGGAGAATCCGGAGGAGCGCCCGGAACGGGTCTCGGGAGCCCGGAGGAGCCGGGAGGGGCAGCGCTTTGTCCGCCGACACCGGAGGGAGCCGCCCGGCGGCCAGGTGCGCATTTCGGCCAGATGTTTAAGACAGATGAGGACCGAGTAGTTAAAACCTACATTATATAGTTCTGTCGGGCATAAAATTGCATGTGCTGACCCATATATTCTAACTGGAAGCGGACTCGAGTCACTTAAAATATTGCAACGTCGATAGGACTAATTAATTGGAAATAAGAAACGAAAGAATACAATTAAACGAGAAGAGAATCATTTTCTAATTTAATAGAGGGACATTTATAAAGATCACAAGCTAAAAGGCATCCAATGATTCTATCGACATTCTATTAAATCAGCCCTGGGCAGGCGAGCGGGGCGCCCCGCGGTTTGCTGCCCCTGGGTTTGCTGGGCCGCAGACCCGCGGTGCGTCTGTTCCGCCCGCCCTTCCGCAAATTTACTCTCCTCTCCGCCCGCAGCTCAGACCCAGCCACTCCCTGCCGCCCCAGGCCGGGAGAATCCTTCCTCCCCACTCGGAGTCCCGGTTCGCACATATATTACAACAAAATTACTAATTGGAAAATGAAATTGTCAATAAAGCACCCCCCTCCACCCCAGTATACAATATCCTTAAATATTAAGATATTTTATTAGACCCATTTCCTAACAATAATTTATTGCAATAAAACAGACACCGCAGGTCCCCTTAAATTGTCTTTTCATAATGAATAAATTTAAGCAGGCTAATTAATATATAAACTAGCCCAATTTGTCAAGTTGATTTGTATTTTAGTTAATTGTGAAAGTAATTACCACATGGTCAAATTAACAGCTTTCTGGAAATGACCAAGCCTGGGGTTTTATTTCCTTCCTGGGTGAAGAAAATTCATTTTTCCAAGCTCTTGATGTGATGAATAAAAGTCATAAATCTGGGTGATTGGTGCAGGCAGAGTCTAAATGGCTTCATATTTCATTTTAGGTTTAATAGAAATATTCATGCTCTGTTTTAATGAAATTAAATTGAGGGGGGATGGGGCTGGGAGGCGGAGGTGGCTGGGGGCTTAAAGGGGCGGTGCAGGTTTTCCTCCTGTCCTCCATCCTGGGCACCGAGGTCACCTCCATCTCCTTCTCCAGATGCTCTGAGTCTGCAGTCCCCATACCTGGGCTGCTCAGAGAGGTTAACTCAGGAGCCCCACCCAGGTGCACTCAGGGGGTTCCAGTACCCTCTCCCATGCACTTGCCACAGTCACTAAAGAATGTTGGGGGAGCCGTGGGTGCAGCCAATATCCCCACAGCACCTTTCTGCTGGTAGTCCGCACACGGGCATCTGTGTGGGCCCCGCAGCACACCCCTCTCGCCACCATACCTGGTGGGGAAGCACAGGGGTGTTCAGCCATCCACAGGACAGACTCTGCAGACCCCCAGGCATGTGCTCCCCACCCCAGACAGTCCCCTGGACCTCACTCCCCAAGTCCCTTGCCTCCAAGGTGACCTCAAGGAACCAGGACCAGGGGTCCCAAGACAGTGAACCTCCCTTCCTCCTTCCTCAGAGAGGAAGCCTTCAGACCCAGCCATTCACAATTCATCCTCCAGGCAGCCGGCAGCGCTGGGGTTCAGGGGCCCAGCTGTCAGCCCTCTTGTGTTTCTGGGGAGGCTGTGAGGTCCAGCTGGGTGTCCCCAGGCCCTGGGACTGTCCTGGCCCAGCAGCCCCTTAATGGAGCTGATCTGTGACTTGTTGATTTCCCCTGAGCAAATAAGGCTTTGATGCAGTTCCAGCCAGAGTGGTTAGCTGATGAATTGACAAAAACTAATCAGCTTTATTGGGAAACAGGTTAAGGGCACGGGCGTGTCAATAATTCTCAGCCTGACCCCTTCATCCATTAACCGAGGCAGGCTGATTAGAGTAAGACCCTCTCGCATTTTGCACTGAAATTGCTTTCATAAACTCACCATTATTAGCAGTCGATGCGAGCAGCTAATTTAGAGAAGACATCCCCGCGTGTCACATCTATCATCCGGGTTTATGTATCATTATCTCATTTACAGAATGTCGCAGTGTAATATGTGTTTTTGGCAATAGGCTTGGCCGGGAGCCTGGAATGCTCCACTGGTGTTAGCGGCACGGCGGGGACCTCCTTGCCTCCTTCCCCATCACCCAGCCTGGAAATCTGCGACGGTCTCCACGAGAGGCAGGCGGAGAACTGGAGGCAAGGACCCGGAGCGCCCCTCGGCCCAACTGGCGAGCTCTCCTGCGCAGGCACCAGGCGCGGACGCCTGAAGGGTCTGCCTCGGACGCCGGGACGGTGTGACTTCCCAAGTGCCCGCGCCCGGCAAGTGCCCCCACGAGGAAGTGCCCCCGCCGGGGAAGTGCCCGCGCAGGGGAAGTGCCCCTGCCGGGGAAGTGCCCCCACGGGGAAGTGCCCGCGGGGAAGTGCCCCCGCCGGGGAAGTGCCCCCACGGGGAAGTGCCCCCACGGGGAAGTGCCCGCGCTGGGGAAGTGCCCGCGCCGGGGAAGTGCCCCCACGGGGAAGTGCCCGCGCCCGGCAAGTGCCCCCACGAGGAAGTGCCCCCGCCGGGGAAGTGCCCGCGCAGGGGAAGTGCCCCTGCCGGGGAAGTGCCCCCACGGGGAAGTGCCCCCACGGGGAAGTGCCCGCGCCGGGGAAGCCGGGGACGGCCTGAGCACTCCCCGCCTTCCCCTCGGGCCTCGACCCGGCCCCGCCGCCGCTGCCGCCGCGCCCGGACGGCCGCCCAGGGCCCCTCTGCGCCCCGCGCGGCGGCCGGCCTGACCCGCCCTCCACTTGTGGCGGCGGCTCCGCAGCCCAGATGCGCCCGGGCGCCCAGAACGCGCCACCTGTTCCTCCGGGTAATTATTTTAATGTAAGGCCCCCGCGTCACCGCGCCGCGCCTCCTGCGGCGACAGACGGCGGGGCGGAGGAGGGCTCTCGGCCTTTCAGCGGAATTTCCCAGATGGGCCCGGGGAGGCCGGGGCGGGTCACCAGGGGCCGGTTAACGAGTTCATTAGCCAAATGATCTTGCCCGAAGCGCGGCGGCTGGAGACCGGCAGGACGCGGGTCTCTCCCGGGTGCAGACTCCAGACCCTGGGAGAAGGGGGACACCGGCTGGGGAAGAGGAACCCCAGCCCCGCTCATTTCAGCTGCAAATACCTCCCGCCCCGCCGCCACGGTTCTGAGCCCCAGGTGCCGGCCACGCCAGGTCACAGGCCAAGCGGGGAAAAGTTATTAGACTCTGCAACGGAGGTGACAACACGGTAACTAATGTGGCCGCGGCGGCGGAAGTGCGGCCTGACTTTGTGCCGCGGGTCTGCAGCAAAGCGCCTCGGTTTCTGAGCGCGCTGCACGCGTCCACAGGGCCGCTGTCTAAGCGGGCAGGAATGCTCCCATGCTGACAGCGGGAGCGTCGCAGTAACTGTCCATGAGCCCTACAGGCTTGTCCATGCAGGCAGGGCTGACGCGGTGACCTCGGGGCACCCAGGAGTGGACACCAGGACTTGGCGCTGTGGGAGTCCACCTTAGTGGTGTCACCTCCCACCCCAGTACCGCCTGTGAGGGGTGCGCTCAGCTTCCTCTTGTGACAAAGACTGTGTTCGCGGGGATGGCGCCCGCATCACCTGCACTCAGCCCCTGCAGGACAGCGGGTGGGGGGCTGGCGTGGGGCAAGAGCTGGCGGGGTGCCCACAAACCCTCCATGCTGCTGGCAGGCAGAGCCCCCCACCCCCACCCCCGCCCGAGCCCCTCCCTCTGCCCTGCAGCGCGGGTGCCTGTGGGAAGGGCAGAGTGAAGGAGATGGACTTGACTGAAGACAGCACCTGCCCATCTGCGGGGGACACCCCCAGCTCTGGGACCCTGGCGCCTCTCTCCAGTCCCAGTCTCTCCCCCTTCTTCCCTCTCCCCAGCAGCCTCCGCAGCTTCTGCCGCCTCAGCAACTACTAAATAGACCGATTAGCTCCGACTTCCTGCCATCACCGCAGGCTGTGGACATTGGTGCACTACTATTCAGCCATAATTTCCAGTCAGATTGCACTAAAAAGTTCACGCGGAGCATTAAAACGTCCCTGAGCAGCGTCTGCTGTGTTTGTGCGCCTCCCCTGTTGTCCACCCCTGCAGCCTGGTCAGCGGTCACAGCTCAGGCTGAGCTGCAGCGGTGGCGGGGCTGCTGGTGTTGGGGGGTGGGGTGCAGAGACGTGTGGGGGAGGCCCTGGGCGGCTGCGACTGGGCAACGGGGACTGAGAAAGGGAGCCCTCAACCAGGAGGCCTCTGCGCCTTCCAGGGAGGCTGGAGCAGGCGCGTATGGCAGGCAGCCGTCCATTAGCGTCCTCCACGCCAGGCCCGCCAGCGGCACTGCGGGTGGGTGGGTGTTTTCCACGCTGCCGCTGACAGTGACCTGTCACTAGTTAGACTCCATCCTTCAGCAAGAACATGGGCTTCTGGGGAAAGCCTCACCCCTGCTGAGGGCTGTTGGGGCTCAGATGAGCTTCTCCACACTCCGTGGGGCGGGGGGTGGGGTGGGTGGGGGGGTGGGGGGGGTGGATTTGCTTCTCTGGTGACCCAGCCCGCCTGTGCGCCTGTGCGACAGACAGGAGAGCTGGGTCAGCCGGGGAGAGGGTAGCAACAGGCCTGTGCTTCCCTGGGAGCTGGAGTGGCCCGGCCTGGGTACAGAGCACTGCCTGGTGTCTGGAGGACATGCCCAGAAGTAGAGAACCCGGTGGGTGCTGGGGTTTCACCCCAGAGCTTGGCAAGTTGCAGCAGGGAGCCCTCTGGACCCGGTTTGTGGCTTTGACTGGCCTGGTCGGGGAGGACAGGCCACGTGAACTAGGGACCCCGCAGGCAGGGGACTTAGTTTCCAAGTGGGCTTGATAGCAAGGGCTACCCCGCCCCCATAGGGTCAGAGGGGACCACACTCTAAAAGGGGGGCAGGAAGTCCCAGTGGGAGAGCGGAAGTTGAGGAGGGGACACTGGTCCCCTGGGGTCGCAGCTGGTATGAGAGGGGTCAGGAGCACCCTGTCAGGGAGGAGGTCAGTGGAGCAAAGGGGGGCCCTAGGGACATCTTTAGCACTCGCTGCTCAACTGGGGGTGGGGTGGGGACACCTGACTGACGTGTCCTCCCACCGCCTTTCAGGTCCCCACCTCCCAGCCCGGTCAGATCAGTGCCCAAGGCGGCCCTGGGCATAGCAGCAGCTCTGTGTCCAGGCTCGCTCTCCTGTCCCTGTGTCCTTCGTGCCTGTCCAGCACCTTCTGCAGCTGGCCTCCGGCCCCTCGCCAGCATCTCCGGAGAGGAACTGGCTGGCCGCGGGCAGTCACCTCACACCCCAGCCTCCGTTTCCGGAGGGAAGCAGGAAAGGCCGCTGCAGTGGCGCTGAGCTACCCCGGGACAGGACGGGTTTCAGCGGGACCAGCCCAGCATCTGTGGCTGCGACGTCCAGGGTCTCTGGTATGTTAATGACTTCACTACCCCCGGTGAAAAGCAGTGCTGGAATGAGAAAGGGCTCGCCGCTGCCTCAGGGTCTGCGAGCTAACAGGTCCTCTTCCCAGCTCCCTACCAAGCACTGGGGCGTGGGTTACCACCCCTCTCCCTGTGGACTCTTCTCTCAGAGGTGGAGAGCGGGTGTCTGCTGGCAGCATTCGGCAGCTGGAGAGAAAGGGACTCCTGCCAGGGTTGGAGGGGAGGTGCCCCGGCCCTAGATTCGCTCAGGAACCGAGTTCTGACCACGTCTTCTGGGACCAGGGCTGGGCAGTACCTTTGATCTCTGCTTGGGCCCTTCCCAAGACCCAGGCCCTGCCCTGTCCACCCAACCTTCAAAATCAGCGTGGCGGGAGCCAGGGGACCCCACTCCCAGCTTGCACATGTGAACTACAGAGTCCCGCCCCCCACCATTCTCTCTCCCGACAACTTCACAGGAAGCCTCCAAGATGTAGGAGCCCATTCTAACAGACTGCGCGACCACGGAGCCCTTTAGCACCGTGCAGTCCGCTTGGTGTGAGCCCAGCTTTTCCACACACAGAAACCCATGACAAGATCACAGCTTCACATCCGTGTCCAGTGCGCCCAGCCCCAGACAGTGGTCCGCTGAGGCCTGGGCAGCGGCCTCACACGGCTCCGGCCTCCCAGCCAGCGGTCCTGTCTGCTCTCAGGAGCAGTGGCTCGGCAGTGGCGACTACTGCCGACGACAAGGGGGTTTACACACAGAGGGGTGCTGCTGCAGACGCCCGCTGACCCCCCACATGACCTCACACCACACCGCCTCAGACAGCCCAGCCGAGCGACTTGAGGTAGGAGCGGGCAGCAGGGTCCCAAGCCAGGCTTCCAGAATTTCCTTTGCTGTTACCCCTTCCACACACCTCCTCTTCCCAGTCACCATCCGGAGGACCATCTGAGAGGCGGGGCAGGCGCTGGGGAGCAGGTCTGCCTGGGCGCTGCTGGCAGAGGCCTCGCTCACTCGCTCGGCTCTTGTGGGCCACTTACATCTGGGGTTGAATCCGAGGCTGGGGGGAAGCAACCAGAGTGAACAACTAAACAATAAAATAAAGCTTTCTCCACTCTCCCTGCCTGCCTGCCCACTCACCTTCATTCCTGCCTCCACCTTTGCTTTAACAACAACAAAATCTCAGTTCTCCTTCTCGGAGACGCAGGCACCTGCACTCACCGCACACTGCAGCACTAGTCACAATTGCCGGGAGCTGGAAACAGCCACCGACAGACGATGGGTAAGGAAGACGTGGCCTCTACACACGACAGATAGACACACTCAGCTGTCACAGACGGAATCCTGTGTGTGGACAGCGTGGAGGGACCAGAGGGGCCGCTGCCGGGGAGAACGGTGAGAAAGGAGAACGGATGTGGATGCCTCACTCCCATGTGGAATACAAAGAAACATACAGACAAAACACAAGAACCAACCCTGGACACTGACAGGGAAATGAGGTCACCAGCAGGGGGTGGGGGCAGCAGGAGGGCGCCGGGTCTGCGGGACAGACAGGAGGACTGCTGGAAATGTGGTGAGCCTAGTGTGTTAACAAATATTTGTGAAGAGTAAGTTTGCCCACCTAAAACTCACTGTGTTGTCAAAGTTGCCTCAATAAAACTCAAAATAAATAAAAATGAAAGCTGCTAAAACTCCCCCCGCCCCCCAAATCCTCAGGTATCTTTGTTTTTTGTTTTTCAAAGGACAGGTGCAGGCGGGAATGAAGGTGAGCAAGCAGGCAAGCAGGGAGAGAAGGAGCATGTCCACCTTTAACTGTTATTCACTTGTCCACTGCCCACCCCCCACAGAGACCCAGAGGTATGTGGCTTTCGTCCTTCAGAGGCGATTGACTTAACTGCTGCTCCGCCAGGCAAGCCACCAGGTTTCATTTTTAACCCTCCTTCCCCAAAAGGGTCCAGAATGGATGGGGAAGCAGAACTGGGACCCCCCAGGCTGGCAGGGAGCAGTCAGACCAGCCCTCGGCTGAGACTTAGTAGTTAATGGGGATGGAAGCTCGGCCTCTTTGAACCAGCATGCTACTCCGTGGAGATAAAACCTTTGGCATCCTAGAGAGGATTAAAGAAGATAACTCTAGAAGCTCCTGGCACAGAGAGGGTGTTCGGAGTGTCAAGCCCCCAACCAGAGGCTGGACTGCATTTCAGTCACCCAGCTGATGCCACCTAAGGACGGACCAGCACCTCTACCAACAAGCTAGTATTGGGCTGGGTAAAGCTACAGGACACTTATTCCAGCGGGTACCACTCACTCACTGTGTCCTCCCATCTCCCAACTGGTCCTGCGTGTCTACTCCTACAACGACCGACCGAGTACTGCAGCCAGCTCTCACCGAGTCACCATCGAGTCACCGAGTCACCGAGTCACCAAGGCAGAAGGTCTTTTGAAGGGAACAACAAGGTTCCTGCATGTACTTTAAAAACAAACAGAAAACAAAAACAAGAAAACCTCTCGTAGAAAGCTAACCTACTGGTTTTAACTCTTCCTGGCCCCACATTCCCCTCCCACTCCCCTTCTGGTCCTCTAGTCATGCTGCCCCCAAGAGGAAGCCAGGCTCCAGGTGCAGCTCTTTAGGGACACAGTAAGTTTTAAGGGAGCTATTGACAAAGCAGGCACTGGTGGCCACTGGACACCCTGACCTGCCTTGATTCTGACCCATCACAAAAAGCCCTTGGAAGTTCTTTACTGTAAATATTCGAGGTATGAAGTCTAGGTCCTCTTGCTCTCTTGCTCAGCCAGAGGAAGCCCTTTCTTCTCATTTCCCAGGAGGGTGCTGGCAGGAGGAGGGAGACACTGGCACTTTCCTGCCTGGGGCCTGGGAGCCAGCCAGGGTCAGAGTACCTGCCTCAGTGACTCCAGGCCTGTGGAAGCTTCCCTGGGCCAGGCGGGTGTCAGCTCAGGCATGCCCACTGGATTTCTCACGCAGAGGAGGACCTTGGTCACCCAGGACCCACTCAGGACTGGCAAGTGGACAATCAAGCTGACTGGGCCCTGGCCCAGGGTCATCTGCCTTCCCCAGCCTTGCTGGGTGTGTGGGGTGGGGCTCAGAGCACCATGAGACTCACACTTGCTCGCACACACCTGCTTGCACACAACACCTGCAACACACAGGACTTCCCAGAGGAGAAGAAGGCGCACCCTGCAGGGTGGTGGCGACAGGGACACAAGCACTCCGGTGTGCCCAGGAGACCCAGGAGCAGGACTGGGGGCCCAGCAGGTCCTTACTGTGCTGCCTTCACTTGGCAGCAGACCTGGAAGCGTGGGGGTCCCCGACCAGAAGGAGACTGACCACAGTGCTTCCAGGAGGCTGGAGAAGACTGGATGGAGGGGACAAGGACTCCAGGACAGAGGGTCTAGGGAGGTGGACTTGGGCAGCGCGGGGCCGCACCCGACTCGGGGTTGTGTGGACTCGCCACCCCCCACCCCTTCAGCCACGCGGGACCCTAGTTCGGGCCCAGACGTCCAGCACGGGTCGTCGTGCCCGCCCCGCCAGTCGGCTCTGCACCCCGGTACTTAGGACCCCGCGGCGCAGAGGCGGGGCGGCGGGCGGCGGGACAGTGACAGGTGCGCCCCCGGGCCAATGGCCGGGCCCGCGCCCCTCCCGGGCCCCCGCCGCGCGCGCCAATCGGCGGCCTCGCTGCGCTTCAAGTGCGCGGAGGGACGCGGGTCCCCGCCAAGGCGCCAGCGGCCTCGGCGCGGTCGCCTGCGGGCTGCGTGCAGAGCCGGCTGCGGCCCCGCGCGGGAGCGCTCGCGTGGCGGTGGTGCGCGCGGCCGGCCGGGCCGCACGAGGAGGCCGGGCCATGGTCGCCCTCGGCTGAGTTTCGGGCGGCGACTCGATTACTGTCACGCATCACTTGCGGTGCGGAGCCGGGCTCGCGCCGACACGCCGGACTCCGCGAGCCCGCGCGCCAGCCCCGAGGAACCGATGGAAAAGTCCAGGAATTTCCGCATCGACGCCCTGCTGGCCGTGGACCCCCCTCGAGCGGCCTCCGCGCAGACCGCGCCGCTGGCGCTGGTCACGTCGCTGGCGGCCGCCGCCTCCGGCCCCGGGCCCGGCGGCGGCGCGAGCGGCAGCTGCAGCCCCGCGTCCTCGGAGCCGCCCGCGGCGCCCGCCGACCGCCTGCGCGCCGAGAGCCCGTCGCCGCCGCGCCTGCTGGCCGCGCATTGCGCGCTGCTGCCCAAACCCGGCTTCCTGGGCGCGGGCGGCGGCGGCGGCGGCGCGGCGGGCGCGGGAGGCGGGCCCGGGGGACCCCCCCACCACGCGCACCCCGGCGCGGCCGCCGCCGCCGCCGCAGCCGCCGCCGCCGCCGCCGCCGCCGCGGGGGGCCTGGCGCTGGGGCTGCACCCCGGGGGCGCGCAGGGCGGGACGGGCCTGTCGGCGCAGGCGGCGCTCTACGGCCACCCGGTGTACGGCTACTCGGCGGCGGCCGCGGCCGCCGCGCTGGCGGGACAGCACCCGGCGCTCTCCTACTCGTACCCGCAGGTGCCGGGCGCGCACCCCACGCACCCTGCCGATCCCATCAAGCTGGGCCCCGGCACCTTCCAGCTGGACCAGTGGCTGCGCGCGTCCACCGCGGGCATGATCCTGCCCAAGATGCCCGACTTCAACTGTGAGTAGCTCGCGACCCGGGCGGGCGGGCGAGCACCGCGCGCCGGCGGACGGTTCTCGCGCCTGGCCCGCCGGCATCGGGAGGCAGGCGCTGCCACGCGCCTGAGAGGTCTGCGTCGGCTGTGTGCTGAGGGTTTGGTAGCGAATTATGAAAATGGCCACGCGCGTGCTTGTCTTTCCCTCTGAACGGGAAGGGGCGGCGGAGGTGGGAGACTAGACTCTAATGACCGCTGGCCGGCTGCCGCCAGGGAAGTGCTCTAGGCAACGAGCCGAAGTCACTTAGGCGGGCCTGGGGCTCCCGACCGTCAAAACCAGGCCTTACCGTGGAAACGCTTGCCCTGGGCAACGGTTGGGGTTATGGGGAGACCTCGCCCGGCTAGAAGAGGACAGACCTGGAGCAAGGAGGCGCGATAAGCTCGTTAGTCGCAGGGTCCCTCATTCGGGCGCTGCAGGCCTCTGGCAGGGCCCTGCGGGCACGCGTGGCTCCTGCCTGTGGGCCAGTGTGCCCTCCTCCAACTCTGAAGAGCAGGCGTGCGCCACCCCCATTCGGGCCGTTCGGGGCTCGAGGAACGTGACTGCAGCCCCTCCAAGGTGGCGGTGCAGGAGGCCCTATCCCTCTGACCACGAGCCTCAGGTCTGCAACGACCCTGCTGGCTTCCGCTTCCCCCAGGCCTGGCCAGCCGGGCTGCTGCAGCACTCCAGCAGGCCCCCCCAGTCCCCTTGCCTCCCGCTGGCCTCTGTCAGCAGGGTACCTTCTAGCAAGGTCCCAGTAGAGGACGTGTGCGGCCTGAAGCTCCCAGCCGCCTGACTCCCAGACAAAGACCTGCCGCTGTTTCTGTTGGGGTGGATTTGTTTAGACTGTGGAGATGCAGGCAGGGGAGGAAAAAGGCAAAAACAGAAGACAGAAATAAACACTTGTCAGAATTCAGATTCCTCTGTTAGGAGCCACAGTTGTGACTAAACAGAGAAAATCTAGGACCCTGGAGGCCTGGAGAAGTCACAGCAGGGTGAGAAAATGCCCGTGTTTGCCCAGTGGCCACTGCAGGGGTTCCCAACCTACTGAAGAAGCCCTAATGGCCACCCAGCCATCCTGTGGAGTCACCTCCCCAGCCCCCCAGGTCCCTTGTTTTGGGGGCTGCAGCTACAGACCTACCGGACATGGCAGGTCCCGCTTGGGACAAAGCCAGGTCACCCCAGGCCTCCTCTGACCTGCATTTCCCAGAGCTGGGATACTTAGCTATCCGCTGAGGGGACGCCGGCCAGCCAGAGGCCAGGTCCCCATCCAGGCGCTGGGGTCCCTGCCCTCGGTGCGTTCCCAGACTGCATGGGGCCCAAGGTCGCCTGAGGAGGTCAGTGTGAGCTGCGTCCCTCTGCCAGCACTCTGCGCAGCTCTGATTCCTCGTTTGGACCTGGAGGTAGTTTTGTTAAAACCTGACCAGCCGTAAATTCAGAAAAGGAATCTGAACACGAATTCCAAAGGACAATAAACATAGGTCAGGATTCGGAGTGCAGGTTGAGAACCTCTCTCTGGCCGCCGGGAAAACTGGTTTCCTGCCATTGGTCGTGTCTGCCCAGCAGATGGCATTTCCCAGTGGTCCCTTCAGATCCAGTGTTTTAATTAAAGTTCTAATGTATTGTCGAGCTGGGAATTTCAGGGCCTTGTTTAACTAAAGCAGGGGGCGTGGGCCTTCCCATAGAGCAAATTGCCTGTCCCAGGGGGAGCCTGCGCCCCTCCGGACTGGCCTCTTTCCTTTCCTTTTCTTTTCTTTTATTGTCTAACACTTGTCAGGCTCCTGGGAAATCGGGGGAAGTCGCGTTTTGAGGTTGTAAAATTCTCTGTGATGTAACCGTGTGAAATTATGTAAATAGAGCTGGAGAGACCTCCTTGAGTCAGAGAAAGCCGAATACCCCTAGGGCCAAGGCCTTTAATTTGCGTAATAGGAATTGCCCTGAAAAGGCTTCCCATCTCTCCAGGTGGGTCCGGGCTGGGGGGGAGGCATTTGTCAAGTGAATATTCTAACTATGGGAGGGTCTCCTGTGAGTACACTTACTTCTCCTGGGATGTATTCCTTTTGCTCCCTAATGCCCCATATCCTGTCTCTTGTCCTTTATACTTGGGAGGTGTCTCCGGGAGGCTAGCAGGTCCTCTGGTGGGTGGAGGCTGCAGGAGCTGTGGCCCAGGGAGCAGAGGGAGGCTTTGCTCTGACCTGGCTTCTCCTCCTCGTCAACCTTCTTCCCCCGACCTGGCGCCCCAGACCCCAGGCGGCAGGGAGCAGCGGGGTGGTAGGCGCTCTGTAAACTGAATGGCCAGGCCTGGTCCCCTAAACCCATGGCCGCAGTGTTCTCCGCTGCCTGGGCCCGTGGGGGAGGACGCCGACAGTGAGCCGAGAGGGTGTCACCTTGGGGCCGGGCGTGGGTTGCGCGTGGAGCGCGGGAGACTGACGCGGTGTGTCCCCAGCCCAGGCGCAGTCCAACCTCCTGGGGAAGTGCCGCCGGCCGCGCACGGCCTTCACGAGCCAGCAGCTGCTGGAGCTGGAGCACCAGTTCAAGCTCAACAAGTACCTGTCTCGGCCCAAGCGCTTCGAGGTGGCCACCTCGCTGATGCTCACGGAGACCCAGGTGCGCTGTCCCCGCCCCGGCCCCGCCATCCCGTTTCCGGGGACACCCTTCCCAGCGCGCTGGGCTCTGGGCCCGGGCTGGTGGACATTCTGGTGGGCGCAGCTGCCCGGCGCCGAGAGGTCTGACTCGGATCGGGCGCCGGAATCTGACTGGAAACCGCCCTACAGCCCACAATCCCTGGAGAACTTTTGTCCCGAAAGCTCGGCGGCGGGACGCGCGGAGGTGCGCGGGCCTGTTGCGCGCAACCGAGGCTCCGCCGCGAAGGAGGCGCGAGGTGGGCGGGGTCCCCGCGCCTTCGGAGCCGGCGGCGGGGCGAGCGGTGCCGAGGGGTCACCAGCGCGGCGCGACTCCTCGGAGCCCGCAGCGGGCAGAGCCAGCCGTGGGCGGAGGGGCAGGCCTCTCACGCGCGCTTGTGCCCGCAGGTGAAGATCTGGTTCCAGAACCGGCGGATGAAATGGAAACGCAGCAAAAAGGCCAAGGAGCAGGCTGCGCAGGAGGCCGAGAAGCAGAAGGGCGCCGGCGCCGGCAAGGGCGGCGCGGAGGAGAAGGGGGACGCCGAGCTGCTGGGGCCGCCGGCGCCGGGGGACAAGGGCAGTGGACGCCGCCTGCGGGACTTGAGGGACAGTGACCCCGAGGAGGAGGAGGACGACGACGACGAGGACGAGGACCATTTCCCCTACAGCAATGGCGCCAGCACCCACGCCGCCTCGTCCGACTGCTCCTCCGAGGCCGACTCCCCGCCGCCGAGGCCGGCGCACCAGCCCCCGCCCCAGTAGGGCCGAGCGGGTGGGCGCGACGGCGGGGGCCTGCGGCCGTCCCGTGGGGCCCCCCGCACTTGCCGGCTCTTCAGGGGACAGAGAGGGAGACCCAGCGGGTTCAGACTTGAACTCTTGTTCTTGTCAATGTAACTGGTTAGTGTTGGGGAAGGGCGTGTCCGCAGCACCGAGCGGACGGACGGGCGGGCCTCCCGATCCCAGACGGCGCAACCCGACAGTGTTAATGACCTCGGAAGCTCGAAACCTCGGCCAACGCCGTCTGCCGAGCGTTGAAGAGAAGAAATGCGCGGTGTCTGTCTTACAGGGAAAACGGTCATGGTCGTTCAGACTGCTGGAAATCTCAAAACTGTACTGTCTTTATTTTTGTATATTGTATTTATATATAAATATAAAGAAACGTCTACTTATGCATGCTAAATTATTATTTAGCTTCTCCCATCGGCTGTGATGGAATGTAAAATAAATTGGTTTTTTACTGGATAAGATTTCAAATCTTTTGGGGATGTAATGAAAGCGCGTTGAACTGTTGTTTGTTAAAATAGGGGTGGGGTCTGCCACTGACGACGGAAAGTGAAAAGCAGCATCGCAGGTGGGTATCAGGACCGCTCTGCACCACCCGGAGTGGGAGCAGTGGAAGGCAAACTCGATTTCCACCGCTGGGGATGCAGGCACGGAGGGCTGGCACAAATTCCTGAGGCCAGGTGTCGCTTCGGGTGCCTGGCGCACCTCTGTCCCGCATGTGGGGGTCTTCGGACAGCAGCCTTGAGTTCTATTTATTTTTCGATTTCCTTGAGAGTCAGACTGCATGGGTGCGCACGAAGAGGAAACACATGACTTGGATATTTCAGAAATGAGCAGGACAGCCGGGAGTGCCAGTGTCAGGTCCTCAGACACCGCACCCCTTCTGGATGTCCTTTCCGGCAGGACCTTCCCAGCGTGGCCACGGATGGCTTTCGTTGGTCTGTGCAAATGTCCTCGAGGCCAGCACCGGTGGCAGGCACATTCCGCCGGCCACGCTGCTCCGGGGTCCCCCAGGCCCTGCCCTGGCTGCACCCCCGCCGGCGACCCCACGCGGCCCTGGACAACCCCAGCTCCCTGCCGTCCGAAGTGGGGGGAGGGGGGCGGCTCTGGTCTAGAGGAAACAGGTGACCGGGCAGGCCTCTTCGGGAGCGCCCTCCTCCTCGAGCTGATAAATGGCTCCAGAAGGGCCTGGCGTTTCACTTTGGGCGATTAGTGCGGGGAGCGGGCCGCTCCTCTCCCCGGCGGGTGAGATTAATCTCCTCTCTGGCAGCTCATTATCACCCGTGCCCCATAAACTCCCGGCTCTGCCAAGGCCGGGGCTGGGAGCCGGGCAGGAGCAGCTGTTGGGCCCGGCCTCGGCTGCCGCGGGGGTCCAAAGGTGCCTCTGGGACAGGGATCAGGTTAGCAACAGGGAGAGCGAGAGGCCCACAGAAAGGGGACGGGGAGGGGCAGGGGAGGGAGAATGATGCGATTCAGAAAAACACAAATCCTGAAGTCTGCACGTAGTTGCTTTTTAATCTCTAACACATTGGTGAGGTTCAGCCTGAAGCCAGGTCCTCCTGGCTGGTTACACATCTGGGTTTGCTGCCTCCTCCTCCCCTGCTTGGCTGGTCTGGTCAGCGGAGCGCCCCAACCCTGGGCCCTGGGGCAGTGGTGGGCTCTCCTCCTCCTCCCCAGGACAACCTGCAGCCCCTGGAACGGGCTCCCCTGGTGCCGAGGGGAGGGGTTGCTGCAGGAAGACAGAATGATGACCCCAAGTGCGAACTGGGTTAGGTGCCCGCCCAGCCACTGCTTAATCACCGGGGAATTTATCTCACTAATAAATTTAATGATCAATTCGTTCTTGTCACAGTAGCTCTTCCCCAAATCAATTATAGCAAATTTAAATATAATCACTGGCTCATCCTCACCCACTCTGGGCAGGATGACCAATCCATTCGCCTAATGAATGGCTGTGCCCCCACCCAGCACCCACCCTGTGGGGCACTGGCTCTGCTGCCCCAGGGACACACTGCCCCTGGAGCCCCGTCTACGAAGCTGGAGCCCAGAGGGACAAAGGCAGACCAGCAAGGAATCACTGCTGAAGCCCTAGGCAGGTCTCCCCTGCTCTTTACGGGACCTAGAAGGGTACATCATGCAGTCCCCGGGAGGGGGGTGGTGGGCTGGGTCATTGCAGGATGACAGGAAGGTCCCCAAGCAAAGTGGACCTGCGCCCTGAGAACTCAGTCCTGCCAGCCAGAGGGATCTGTGTGTTCTCTTCCTTCTAAGGAGAGCTTCTCTGTTCTCAGAAAGGGGCGCCTGCCCTGTAGGAAGTGGGACAAAGAAAACCAGCCCTGCTGAGCTTTGGCCTGCAGGGACCCATAGACATGTGTGTAAATGACCAAATGATGGGAGACCAGAACGGAGAGGGAAGGGCCTTCCTTTAGGGTTGGCCTTCTCCTGCCCCGTCGCTAAAGGAAGTCATCCTGGAAAGATCCACTGAAAACGCTCTTCTTAGCACCCCTAAAGCTCAGACACAAAAGCGAAGGTAGACAAATGGTGGTGCATCTAACGAGCAGAAAAGCCACATCCCCTCCCCACACCCATGCAGCCTTAGTTACAGTAGCACAGGGGATGGTGGCTCAAAGCTGTGCACTCGCTGCTGGGCTCAGAGCAGGAGACTCTGACACGGCTACGCAGGCAGTGACAACAGCCACCTAATTCTACTTCTACACGGAATTTAAAAGTCAAACTCTTAGAACTGGAGAGAAGGTAGGGGCTGGGGGAGGAGGAGCCGCTCAGAGCTGCAGTTTTGCAAAATGAAAACATCCTAGAGATTTATATACATAACAATGTGTTTATAGTTAACAGGGCAATACTATCACTTAAAATGCCTAAGGTGATTAAAGCAGAAACCTTCCCTCCTTCCTTCCTCCCTGTCCCCCTCCTCCCTCCTAAGGAAAGGGTAGGCTGGATGGAGACCAGGGATGCTGGCCACCGGCCTGGCCCTTCCTGTCACCTCCTAGATTTGGGGTTGACTGATCCCTTGCAGCCGCCCCTGCCCCTCACTGTCTCTGGAGGTGAGGCTGTTGTAGCAGGCAGTGCTGGGTGGGGGGGACCCACTGGAAGGGGGCAGCTGGGGTGCAGTCATGGGGGTGCTCCTGCGGGAGCGGGGCGCCCCCCACCCGGTATCAAAGTCCTGTGGTGGTGTGTCTCCCTCCATAAAACTAATCCTCGGAGGTGTGACCTGAGTCAGGAATGCGCAGTGTTCCACACTACAAGGGCGTGTTTTTCAGATTTAGGTTTTATGGTTGGATTAAAGCTTATTTCTATAATAGAAGACCTAATAAAACTCATAAAGTCGGGCCGGGCCTCCGGCTGGTGGCCTCGTTTAACACTTTCACTTCGTAAATCACTTTACAACGTGCCAGGTGTGTCGCAAACTGGACGCCAACAAGAAACAGCCGCCCCCAACCCGGGAGGGTCCCGTACCGCCCTTGCCAGCTCCCCGCGCGGGCTCATGTCGGGGGCCTGGAGGCTGGTCCGGGGTTTGGGGATTGGGGTCCCGGGATGGGTCCCTGCGCAGATCCGGGCGGGGTCTCCTCGCCCACTGCGGGGCAGGAGCACCCTCTGGAGAGCCCTGGGGTCAGGGACGCGGGAGGGCGGCCGGCCCCGCGCCGACCCTGCATTCCGCGCGCGCACCTGGCCGCCCGCCCCAGTGTACACAAGGTGCCGGCGCTGCGCCATTGTCCGCGGGGCTCTGCGCAGGACAAAGGGGCCCGGCCTGGCCGCGAGGGGCGAGGCGGGCGCGGTTTACCCAGCTGGGGGCGGAACAAAGGCCACCGCTTATCTCCGCCGCGGTGGGAACCGAGCGCGGGGTCAGGCCGGGGGCGCGGGCGGCAGGAGGGGGGTTCACCCCGCTCCCCGTGACGTGCCGCCGTGAGGTGACCGTCACCCTCCCTGATGCACCATCACCCAGCGCTGTGGAGGCACCTGGAACGCTGTCAGGGGCGTCGGGGCACCGGGCAGGCACAGGAGGGTGTGTCGCGACAGAGGTTACAGTGGGTTGGTTTTACCCAGACCCCCTCCTCCTCCTCTGCCTCCAATATTCTCCTCCTCCTGCTCCTCCTGCTCCTCCTGCTCCTGCTCCCCCAGGTTGGAACACACAGAAAAGGAAAGCCTTGGGAGGACGGCAGGGCGCAGCTGGGGTAGGTGGCCTCATGCACACCATCCAAGTACCCCCACGAGGGTGACCCATGTGACGAAAACTGTCACTTTTTTTTTTCTTGCTGTGAGGGTCTGTAGCGAGCAGGCAGATGGTGTTTATGTTCCCACCCAGGTCCGTTTACCTGGTGGCTAAGTCTGGCCAGGGGTCTGTTGGCAAACTTCATAGCTGGGATTAGGTTCCAGCACTCGTAAGGGCAGCGCGTCACCCCAGCAGGGAAAGCCGGTTCCCGCACTCACTCACCCCACCACCTCAGGGCGCTGCTGTGCTCCTTGGGACACCGTGGGAGAGGACCAGCCCCACTCCGGGAGCTCAGGTACCCGAATGACTGCAAATTACGCCCTGCCAAAGGGACAGTAACTGGGGTCAGTACGGCGGCAGATTCGTGGGAGAAGCCACAGTGGCAGCACGGTCCTCCCTGGCCACCCCTTTGGCAGGACTCTTCTGTACTGTGTGAGGGCACACGGATGAGAATTGCCTGTCACACAGGTTCCTGCCTAAGTTGCCGGACCAGAGGTTCAGGAGACGGCCAGGGACGGCGGCAGGCTCGAGTCCCGAGTCCACAGCAGCCCAGCGTGCCTATGGATTTAAAGTGGTCCTCACCCGGGGTGGGATGAATGCTCCCGAAGACAGAACAGAGCGGCACGTGCGGGTAGCGGAGCTGCAAACTGGGAATAATAATCCGCACGAGGTTACTGTGGTTTCTTTCCGCTGCTTGAAGGAGAGATGCGGTCGAATGCAGGCGAGCAGAGGCGGCGGCAGGAGGGCAGGGGCAAGACGCGTTCCACGTGCTCTGCAGCTGCTCTTGGTGGCTCCTGCGGCCTGGGACGTGTGTGGACTGCGCTTGGCCAGAGGAGGACGAGCGCACTGCTGCTCCACCAGGACCCACCTGAGCTTTTCCTTTTTAATGAGATATGTTTGACACCTCACATCATACCTCTTTTAAATTACGATTTCTTTCCTTCTTTTCAGTTAAGAAAGGCTCAGCAGGAACGCAGGTGAGCAGAGGCAGCAAGGCAGGCAGACAGGAGGAAGCACTTTGTCTACTTGTCCATCTTGGTTGCCCCCAGCCCAGCTCCAGGTCTCCGGGAACCTGTGACATGTGTGGGCTGCTCGGTGGCCTTATCTGCTAGGCCACCAGGCATGCCGACAGTGATTTCTTAATTTTAGTAGCCCACGATTTTAGGAGCCATCAGAAGATTAAAGAGAAAACATCTTTCACACAGAGGGACTGTCAACTCGAGGGCAGGGCAGAGCTTGGGGCGGCTCCTGGAACAGCTCGGCCGGCTCCGTCCTGCCCAGGCTGTGTCCTCACCAGCCTGCGTCCTGTACCCATGCCCCTTCGTCCTGCTGGCCCCTCTGTTGCTTGTCCTTTCCTTCTTCCTGGGAGGATGCCAGCCTGTCGCCCCGATGACTCTGTCCCTCAGAGCTGTGGAGAAGGTCCGGCTGCAAGTGGCTGCCTGGGCTCCTGTCTTGCCTCTGGTGTGGGGCTGAGCTGTCCCTGGTACCCCGAGCCCCTGGTAAGGCCTCTAGTGGCCTGAGTGACTTGGGGCCCCTGCCGGTGCCAGCACGCAGGAGTGACAGGTGGCACGGCAGCTCCTGCGGCACAGGGCCCGTGGGTGAGTGAGGCCGGCCACGCCTGGTCCTGGCGGTCCTAGCGCAGGCTGGTCTGGGGACGGTGCTGTGTGGGGCGGCAGAGACGAAGGTGCACAGGTCAGAAGGCTTTGTGAGCGTCTCTGGGGACCATGGGGACCCAACAAGGATGGAGTCAGAGGCCAAAGGCTATTTCCCATTCATGGGCGGTGCCCAGGCCTGACTTCAGCCATCGGCCTCTGTGTCCACACCTCTGTGAGCACAGCTCCATATCCACTTCTGTGTCCACAGCTCCATGTCCACAGCTCCATGTCCACACCTGTGTCCACTTCTCCGTGTCCACACCTCCGTGAGCACTTCTCCGTGACCACACTTCCGTGAGCACTTCTCCGTGTCCACAGCTCCGTGGGCACTTCTCCATGTCCACACCTTCATGTCCACAGCTCCGTGAGCACTTCTCTGTGTCCACACCTCCATGTCCAAGTCTCTGTGTCCACAGCTCCGTGTCCACACCTTCGTGAGCACTTCTTACAGGGACTCCTGTGGAGCTGAGAATCAGACACTAGGTCCCCTCCTTGGCTCCTCCCACATGGTGGGTCACTGTGGCTTGTGTACCTTTGCAGATGTGACGCAACTGGAGCCGACTGTATACGCTGTCACATGGGGAGGTAGGCTGGACAGCAGGGGGATGTCAGGCCCGCTGAGCTGCAGGGGGACAGCGTGGGCCAGAGTGCCCTGAGCCCCAGGGTCATGACCCTGCAGAGGGACACTGCCGCATGCTGGTTCCGGCCAGTGCAGTGTGGCCTGTAGAAGTTGGAGCTGGCACACACTGCTTGTACACTCAGAGCTTGCACCACACGCTGACCACCCGGGGGACGACACAAAGTCCTGCCAGCTGTGCAGCCCACATCAGCCTGCTGTGCCCATGTGAGGGCAGGACAGCCACTGTGTCAGTCAGGGCGCAGCAGCCAGAAAGTTCCCGTGGGGCGACCTGTGCTCCGCCGTTGCCAGGACCTGCTTTTCTCTCTGGCCTCATGGCAATCACCTGCCTGTGCCCTGGTTGATGGGGGCAGCCCGGAGCATACGGGCTTTTCCACTGTTCAGGAGGCAAAGATCAAGCTCAATAGGCAGCTGGGATGACTCTGTGGCCGGCCATGGGCCCAGCTCAGATTTGAAGCTCTCTGCTTCTTGGAGAGAAAGGGGAGAATGGATATGGTGAGGGAGGGGCAAACAACCTTCATTGTTGTGGTAAAACACACATGTACATGGATTATATTAATATATACATTGAAGGAAAGGTGCAGAAGAAATGGAGGCGAGCAGGCAGACAGAGAGGAGGAAGCATTTTATTTTAACTTAGTTGTTCACATTGGTTGTTCCTTTAGGACCTGGGACGGGAACCCAGGACCTTGGGATGTGAGGACTGTGCTCTTGACAAAGGCGGTGGACCTAACCGCTACTCCACCAGGGTGCACCATATCTATCATTTCAACCATTTGCCAATTCCTTGGCATTGGATACATTCACAGTGCCATAACCATCGACACTCTCCACACCCCAAAGGTTTCCATCATTCCCCAATAAATTTGTCTCCACTGCAGCCCCCAGGGACCTTCACTCTACTCTCTATCTCTGACTTTGCCTATTCGGTTTTTCTTTTAACATCCTGAAGCATCCAGGACAGAGATGCACACACATAAGAAGGACCCCCAAAGTTAAGCTTCCCCCTCACTACACAAAGGTCTCACGTTCTACCCAGGAGCCTGAACTGGCTTGGGTCTCCCCGCCCCCACCCCCCCAGTGCCACGCTGTGCCCTCCGGGACACACCGCACACCCGCCTGGTGGGGGGCTCCACGCTCCCCAGTGCAGCTTGTGCAGCGGAGGGTCACCTCCGCACCCCGGCTGCCCCGGGGAGGAGGCGAGGGTCCAGCGAACTCACTGCATGTGGCTGAGCTGCCCCTGACACATTTCTAAGTTTAACACAGACCAGCAACGGCTGACCCCCAAGGGCCAGAGGGGTGGGGAGCAGGGGAGGCATCAGTGGCGGGGGGGGGGGGGGGAGTACGAAGAGGTTGGGGGGCGTTGAAAGTTATCTTCTCTGGCCAAAATTTTACTTTGAAAACTAAAACCTATACATCAAACACCAGCACATCTTCTGCTGAACTTAAAACCATACACAGGCTGTGGAGCCCTTGGGATACCAGCCCGCCTGTGTGCTCACAGGGGATGCCAGCCTGCCATCTCGGTGGTGTGATCTCTGCCGCTTTCGAAATTGCTTGAAAACCCCAGGCTTTCCCAGAAGCCCAGGAGCTCCCTCTCAGGTGGTAGGGGGTCCGTGTGGCCCCGCCAAGCTCTCGGCTTCATGGGAGGCCCAGGACCCGCCCGCCCAGGAGGCCCTATCTTCCATCTTTGTAAAACAAAGTAATTCGCTTTTAATGACTGCCGGTGTTTTCTTTCCCAGTGCTATCTGAGCAGATAGTGCCCGAGGCCTTCCCAGAGGGTTAAACCACCGTGACCTTCATAATCAGCGAACAGAAATAAATTATATTTACTCGTAAATGTTACCCAGTCCCAGGGCCCAGCTGCCTGCTGATCACAGATGGTGTGATAGCTCTCAGGTCAGGCCTCCCACTCACAGGTGACAAAGTACATTATTCTTCCAGCAGGAGCTGCGGTTGGCCTGTCCCACCAGAGCCCCCACCCACAGGCCCACCATCACAGGACAGACCAGGCACCTGTCCCAGGGTGAGCCCCCAGGGGACAGGATGAGATCACTGCTAGGATCCTATGCTGACCTGCCACCAAATCCACATTTCCTCTTGCAGCCTCTACTTCCCCACACGGCTAACAAAGCCTGTCCAGGAGGCGCTGGGCTGCTCTGGAAGCTGGGACAGGGGTGGTGGGGCTGCAGGTGTCTGGGCAGAGCACAGCATCCAGGCTGAGGTTAGCATTGGGCGGCTTGGGTTCCCCAGGGACCCCGAAGGCCAGCCTCTCTCCAAGAAGGGCATGGGGCAGGGCTCTGTAAAGTCAGAGGAGGGTCAGTGGGTCTCCCGGTCTGTGGGGTTAGTGGGTCAGTGGGGGACTTGCAGGATGCTTCTGCCGCCCCAGCCTCCTCCTCTAACTCCACCCCCTCCTGCAGCCCCGCCCCTCCTGCCCCCACCCCCTCCTGCAGCCCTGCCTCCTCTTACAGCACTTTCACTGAAGTCTTGGCCCTCTGGGGCTGTAGAATGGGGTCCAGCACGGGAACCCGGTGGTCAAGCCCAACTGTAGTGGGGTCCCCCGCATGTCTGGGTCCCTGGTGGTGGGTGAGCCGCATTCTCCCAGGACCTGCCAGCAGCATCAGGCGCCAGCGGCAGTTCCCAGACCGGGAGCTGCCTTGTGGAGCAGTGACAGGCCCTGCGCCTTAAATATGACCTGTAAAACGGTCTTAAGATCTCCTCAGCTGACAGCAAGCAAGGCTGATACTGGCTGCTGGAGTTGCCAGCTGAGCCCTGGACTGAACAGGGCCTCCACTCCTTGGCAGGTTGACGCAAGGACGGAACAAGTCCCGGCCCTCCAGTCTCGCTGAGTTCAGTGTCTCAGGCCCTGACGCAAGCTCGCCCTGCGGGGTGGAGCCGGGGTTGCCTCCCAGGAAGCGGTGTTGGCTTTGCACCTGGTCTGAGACGGTCTTGGGCACCTCTGCCCACTCCACCCGGAACCGGCGCAGCAGCCAGGACCAGCGAAACGAAGTCCTGGAACAACCGGCTCACCCGCTGCGACGGCACCAGCCCAGAGCTGTGTTGCCCAGTGCGCTGGCCCCCCGGGCGTGACTGACTGGGATCCTCCTGGAGCGTGTGAGCAGGCCTGGGCTGCTCCACTTCAGGAGAGAAGCAGGCCCAGCACAGTGGCAGACTAGAGGCCTCTGCCTGGAACGCCAGGCAAGGTCCCTCACAGCACAGCCCCTCCTGTGGTGACCACCTCGGTGACACATGCAGCCTCTGGCCTTTGAGGACACCACACTTACATGTGTTGTAAAATTGACCTCAAAGTCCGTGCCCTGTGGAGCAGCAGTTTGGTCCACTGCCTCCAGCTGAGCGCAGTCCACACACATCTCAAGGATCAGGGTCTCATCCCAAAGTCCAGTGGGAACCACCAAGATGAGCAATTGAAACAAACATATGAAGTCCTTCCTCCTCCTCTCTTCCCACCTGCCTGCCTGCCTGCTGGCCTTCACTCCTGCTGCACCTTTCCTTGAAAAAATTGGTCTCCAAGTGTCAGCAGCGCCCTATGCCTGCCTTGTCAGGTGTCTGCAAGCGGACGAGCAAGCCCGTCTCCCTTTGGCCAAGTTGCTGAAAGAGCAGGGGAAGGGACACGAGGAGGAGACTCATTCAGTGCGGCTGCTCCAGGTCCCCCTCCCAGCAGCGCCACTCCGTGGGTGGTGGCATCCAGCTCTCCTGCTGCCCTGGTGCCCCCAGTGGGACCCCTAGAAGGTGGAGCCGTGCCCGCCCGGGAAGCGGAGGGCGCCCTGCAGCAGTCCAGGGACACAGCCTTTGCACGAGTCAGCGACACGGCCTTCTGAGGGCCCTTCTGAGGGCCCCGTATGGCAAGCCCAACAGTGCGGGGTTTGGCCTTGTCGCGAACGAGGGGAGAGGCTGCGAAGACTCATTCAGAAAGGATGCTGCTGCCAGTGCAGGAGTGACAGCTAGAAATTCCGGCTCTGCAGCCACAGGCCACCACTACTCCAGCAACGCTTCCAGGCTCACACGGTCAGGACCCCGAAATCTACACTCAGTTATGTTTTCCTTTTCTCCTCCGACCCAGGGCCACCAGCCCAGGTCCACGGCTTCCCCGCCTGCCTGACGTTTTTCTCTCTCATACAGTGTCCTGAACTTTTGGTCATCTGTTTCCCTTTGCCGTGGGAGGCCTGGTGGCCTTGACCTTTTGGGAGGGCATTTAGCACTGCCGATCCGATGTGCTGGCCTTGCTGGGCACCAGACACCAGGATTCGACATGACGACGGAGCAGGACTCTTCAAAACCCAGACTCACGACAAGCTCTGAAAGGCAGAGACGGGTGTTCTGTGTGAAAGAGGACAAAGAGCAAATGGAACGCGCAGACCCGGGCTGTCTTCTGTGCAGGAGGGCAGCTCTATAAGATTCGCCTGAAGCAGCCGCGGCATTCAAGCTGCAGCGCCGTCGGTCTCCTGGACTGGCCTCGTGCTCCAGGCGCAGGGGCGCGCTTCCTGGAGAATGCTCACTCCGAGATGTCAGCCGATGGCTGCGGGGTTGTGTCATGTCAAATGACTGTCACAAGACTTGCGGGCACCCTGGTGGCCTGGAGGTTAAGCCTGCCAGCTGCAGCTGGGGTGGGGAGGCGCGGATGAAGCTCTACGTGAAAGAAAACCAGTGTCGCTCACTCCCAGAGCAGCACCACAGGGAAGAGTCGAGGTCAGCGCTCCAGGGGCCAACCATCCCCTGGCACGTCGACTCCATCGCGTACCAGGCGGTGGCCATGCACCCTCGTCCAGACCGGCTCGAGGTCAAAATTCATGACTTGCCTGGCCCTGGACACAAGGAGGCATTGTTCTCCCCGCCAGCCCAGGGCCCCCTGCGGTTACCTGTCCCCTTCAGCGCCACACCGTGCAAACACCATTTTTCATCACGGACCCCCCACGGGCCGCTCCAGCTGTGCAGTGAGGGGCGAGGGTGGGAAAGAGAAGAGCTGGTTCGCAGCTGAGCTTCCTGTGGACGCGTTTCCAAGCCTCACATGCGTGTATGTCCCTGTCAGTGCAACAAGGCTCCGGGAAGTCTGTCATTAGAGCGTGACCCTGGCTGTGTCCCTGAACTGACTCCAGAAGCTTCCCCAACCAGGCCCCCAGACCGTAGGGTCAGCGGCCCTGCACCCACATTGGTGTGCCTGTGCCTCGGAACAGGTGCCAGCCGACTTGACAGTGTGAGCCCCGGCCTGTCCAGGCCAGAGTGGGGGCGGCCCGGGCTGCCCACACGACCACGGCTCCGGGTCCTCCCAGACGCCTGGAGTTGCTGTCATTGGGGAGCTGCTTCCCCGTGACGCTGAGTCGAGCGCGGGGACAATGAGGCTTCTGTGGCACCCGCCCTGCCACCAAGCTCATGGGCACAGATTTCTTGTTTGTCTTCCAGGGCTTCACAAGGAAGAGGCATGTGCACTGGTCTCGTGGGGATGCTGCAGCGGACAAGCAGAGCCTCTGCAGGTGACTCTCGGTGAGCTCTAGCAGCGCTGTGGGCCCAAAGGCCGTGGCAGGGCCCACACAGAGGTGCCAGGCTCACGTCCAGGCTGGGGGCGGGGGTCCATGCATGGGACCCGACCCCGCCGACCTAGCCAAGGCCCGAGCTCCAGCTGTACCTGCCCTGGGGGATGCAGGAGCACCAGAGGGGACCACTGGCAGCCCCCACGCACATGGCGGGGCTCTGCCGGGCACACAGCCCTGCTTCCCCAGCAGGGTCCAGCCTCACACATACGCAGACACCCAGAGAGCATTGAGCTGGCTGCTGCCCAGGCTTCGGGGCTACCTCACCCCGTCCGTCTATCGGGCCCTGGGCACAGGAGGCCAGGTTTGCTGGAGGCGGCAGCCAGCTCCTGACCTCCTGACCAGCACCTGGAGTGCCCCGACAGTCCAGCTGGGAGACGGAGTTAGAGTCGGGTGAGACCATGTTCTCCACGCAGGCCCAGTCATCCCAGAACTGCTCCACGTCTGAGACACGGCCCACGAGAGCTTCCCACTGCCGCCCGGGCCTTGGGGAACCGATGCTGAGCGCAAGCTGGCAGCTGCCTGGATGCAGGGCTGAAAGCAGTGGTCAGCAACTCAGGGTCTGAAGTGCAGACGTGTACCCGTGTGCACATGCCACCAGGTGCCTGCGCGGCGCACGTGCACACACGCACATGCATGAAGGTATGTGCGCATGTTCCACAGATGAGTGTACTGCGCGCATGTACCATGTCCACAGCACACAAAACACACATGCACCAACAGGACAGCACACACACGGGTGTCAGTGTGCATCATAAAGGACACGCCTGACGCCCTGCACGCTCACACCGATAAGGCAGCAGATGCACACCGATGAGGGGCGAGTTTGCATGTACTGCAGGGTGTGCGTGCCCGGGAAGGTGTGAAATGCACGCAGCTCCCGTCCACCCCACTCACTACCCACGGGCCAGAAGAGGCGCCCGGAAGTCCTGTGCCACACCCGCTCTGGTCTCCACTGCGTCCCATGGAGCAGCCAGCTCTGGGTGGGTGGGCAGGGCCAGGACACACTGGAGATGCTGGGGTTGCATCCAAGGGCCAGAGGCACTGAACTGCAGTGTCCCACGGGCCACACCCCACTGTGAGTACAACGCAGAACACGAGCTGAGGCCTCAGAGGGACCCCAGGCTGCATGGACAAGTGGCAGGGAGGGGGGTTGTTTCACTCAAGGGGGCCAGGAAACACAGGAGGGGATCTTGAGCCAAGTGGCAGTTGAGTGGGAGGGGCCCACATGGGCTGCCGACACAGCCTGCTGTCAGGCGACCCAGGGAGCCGCCCTGTGGGGCTCTCACAGGCATCAGTGTGCAGTTCCAGCGCTGCCAGGGGCACCGTGGTGTCGGAAACGAGCTGGTCTGGTCACCGAGGGCCGAGCAGCGCGTGATCCCGCTCAAGCGGCTCAGCAGACGCGCCCTGCCCAGAGAGGAGCGCGTGGACCGTGTGCCCGGGGGCCTCAGAGACGGAGGACCCCCGGGCACATGGAGCCTCGACTCTGCACCCCAAAGCCTGGAGCAGGGAGCGAGGCAGGCAGCGGCTGGCAGTGGGACCCCGGGGCGGGGACACTGAGCAGACGCCGACACAAGCAGCACACGATTCACACGCACCAGCTGTGCCGTGACTTGTCACGTTTTTCAAGTGTAGACTGTAACACAGAAAAACCACCTCGTTTAAAAGCGACTCTGAATTCAGCTGACATATATTTACTATGGCAGAACCATGACGACTACTGTACATATCATTTAACTTTTCTTTTGGTATTTTGCTGCTAAGAAGGGGGTTTACACTTAAAAAGTACAGACTGACAGGCAACCTGCCATGTACGTGCGCAACGCTAAGGCAGTGCACTAAGCCACAAATACATTCTTCTGAACGAGAAAAGCCTTTGTCTCAACAATATGAGGTGGGAATGGGGCACAGGACATGGCTCTGACGCACCCAGGCAGGCCCCCACAGGCGGCAGCCAGCTCTGTGCAGACGGGGTGCGGGGCAGCCTCGTCGGCCATCGGTCAAAACTGTTCTCCCAGCAGGGCGGCTCCGTGGGCAGCTGGCCTTGCTGCCCTCCCACAGGCACTCCGGTCCACAGACTCCCGTCAGACCAGCGCCACAGCCTTCTTCCCTCGCATTCGGAGTGGCGTCAAAGACTCTGCCCCCAGGTCCTGCTGCCCCTCGGCTGGGGCTCCCCGTTCCCCAAAACCTCTGGTTCAGACATACACTTGGGGCTACAGTGAGGACACTACTACCTGGCAGTCTGGACAGAGGGCGAGTGGTGGTGTGGCCTCACTTGGGATGTCCAAGGAGACGCCCTGCAGGACAGCACCCGAGTGACCTCCCCAGCAGGTGACGTGCCCACTGGGCCTGTCTCGGCAGCTGCGCATGGGAGCAACTCAGGGGAGGACAGCAGCCGCCCAAGCAGGGGACACTCACTCCCCACAGGGCACAGGCCGGCGTCAGTGGGGTCTCCCACGATGAAGGGCACCACGCGGCAGTGTCCTAGTCACGTCTGCGCTTCCTGGAGCCTCCCTGGCTCGCAGCGCCTGGGAAGTGGCCGCTGTGTCCAGTCGAGAGCGGCTCCCAGGTAGTTGAGGCACAAGCCTTGTGGCTGGGTCGAGGTGCAGGAGACAGACAAAGCAAGGTGCCCTTCAGAGTCACCCCGACAGCGAGCCGTCCCAATTCCGTCTCCCGTCAGACCAGGACAGGCTCACAGCCACAATGGCATCTTGCAAAGATCAACGGCACTTGAGGCACGTGGAGTCATTGCTGACACGTCAGGCTCCACGTTTAATGTTACTTTCAACCAGCATCTCAAGGAAAGACAGTGTCAGGGCCCTCGCGGTGACTGCTCCCTCTGGTGGCCCGTGTCTACATGCACACATGCACATGCACCAGCACACAGGCCCTCTCCATCAAGAAGCCCTGGCCCATCCCCGCCAAGGCTTTACAAGTACATACAAAATAACCGCGAGTCAAATGACCCCAAAGTGCAGTACCTGCCACTCAGCAGCTTCACAGACCAGGCCCGCCGCCGCCGGGCCAACTACATGCGCAGGGCGGCGCTGCCCTGCAGACACCCGGTGGCGAGGCTGGCCCGTTCCTGCAGCAGGCCGGCCTCCTGGGCGCTGCAGTGCGCCTGGGCGTTCTTCAGCAGGAAGTGGCTGACGAAGAGCTTCAGGCCTTCTCGCAGCACGCCCAGCTTCGGGTTCTCGGACACTCTGAAAGGGCCGCACACGCCGTCAGCCATGAGGCAAGACCCACTGTTGCCGTGACGTCAGCCCCAAGTGTGCAGATGGAGACACAGAAGCTAGTCTCTTCCTCTTCCTGTTTTCCCCACCCCCACCACGAGGGTCTCGAACCAGGGCCCACGGCTCTCAGTCTGTACCTCAGCCACATGAGCCATAGGGATGGGGCCGAGAACCTAGCTTCCTTCTGAAAGGAACTTCTCTAATTGAGCACCCCACAGCATGCCCCACGTTCCCTAACCTTGCACGACAGTGCTTCAAATTAAAACTGGTGGTAATTCAGCTGCACATAAACTACAACCTTGCTTTTAAAAATCAACCTAAACGAGTAATTTCTCTTTTCCACATGTGCTAGCTGAACTGGAACATACCTTGAAAAAATCAAACTAAGATCTTCAACTTCGGTCTCCATCAGCAGCATATGTAACACTTTCCGTAAAAAGTGGACCCTGGGTTTGTCCAATTCACTGAACTCAACTACCTGAGTCAGGGTATAAAAAAATAAAGTTACTTCCATTTAGTCCACTTTTCAGATTTCCAAACACAGTGAGGAGAAAGTCACCCGCTAGCCCCGTTCTCGGAGGCCGTTTAGAGAAGGCACAGCTGCCGCAGGACGTGCCGGGGCCGCTGTAGGCACGAGCGCATGGGGCTCTGACCCAGGGCGGCACCACGTCACCACAGAAGCTGCCCCTCCACACTTCCCGGAGGCGACCCCTCACGAACCCAGGGACAGGTGTTTCTAGGGAACACGATTCCCTAGAAAATAAATAACTAGTCACGTTATTGAGGTCTTATTGAGGTCTCAAAAGGGGCATCACACAGCCTCGGGGTGCAGGGGGTGGTACTAAGCGTGCAGCACACCAGACGTTTGCACACCCACGACATCATGGAGCAACACGCCACGAGACTGTTAAGTGACGCGTGACTGGTCTCCATTCTGAGGACACTGGGTGCAGAGGAAAGTCAGTGTAGGCACAGGTGAACCTTCACTGGAACTGGGAAAGAAAGGAGAGGACGTTCCGAGAACGGAGACAAAGTGACACAACCGCACGGAGGCTGAAGACATGATGTAGTTGGGGAGGACAGGCCCCCATGTTCTCAAGGGCCCCAAGTTGGGGGCGGCCCACTCTGCGACCTGTTTGTCAGCACTGCATGCTCCCACACCATCAGGAGACACTCGGGAGAGAGGACGCGTGCCTATCAAGGGGAGACCGGTCGGAGGGGACATGTCCACCTGGACACCCTGACTGTAGGCTCTCCCTCTGCCCACCCCAAGACCGGCAGGGCTGCCTTCACCTGCTCTCAGCAGCGACGACACCGGGAGCCCAGCACCCTGCCCCGCCCTCTCCCCAGCAGCCCGGGCGGGTTTTTGATGGGCCCGGCATGTCAACTCCAAGCCTGGAGTAGGTTCGTAGAACAGAAACCACCCCAAATCGCAGGTGCGGTCGCACTGCTGACCAGCCTGCAGATTCCTGCGACGGCCTGAGAAGGGTGACACCACCGTGTCAGGAGATGCCCGAGAGGCAGATCCGAGCAGCAGCGCGCTGTTTTCCTCGCTTCGGGTAATTTCAGACACTACACACCTTCAAGATGGAGAGGGGAAGAGACTTCGTCCTGAGCAAGTGGGCCACCAGGTGAGCCAGGTTAGAGAAATTCGTGGCTGGCAGATTTTCTAAGTCCCGAAATTTGTCCCAGATGCTAAACTGGAAAGTCATCTAATGAAAGAGAGGGAAGAAAAGGCAAGATGCTTGAGTCACCTCAACAAAGCACCAAGAAAAGCCTCTAAAAAGCAATTTCTTTTTCATCTGTCTTCAATATCCTGAAAGCCCAGCCTGAGAAGCGACTCCATTTCCGTTCCAGCACCGCCCTTGAACAGCGTCACCTCTTCTCCACCCGCCTGTCCCTCCCGTTGCACATAGCACAGCTCTGCCGCGGAGGCCGCGCCACGAGCTGGCGGAGGGGATGGTGCGCACCCCGGCTCCCACCTGAAACCTGCGTTCGTGTCCACAGAGCCTGCCGGCCAGGAAGGCATAGAAGGGGTTGTAGGTCTTCTCCTGGAGGCAGCAGTCCACCAGCACGTGGACGATCTCGCGCTCCTGTTGGTCCTTCAGCCCGAGCCTGTGAGGCAGAAGGGTGTAGACTTCAGTCCTGTGGTCTCAATGGTCAGGGGCCACGACTGAGGAGCACCCTCCGGGCAGCCTGGCTGTGCAGCAGTGCAGAGGGTGGGGGTCCTTGGGGCTCTCCGGCCACGCTGCCCTCCACCAGGCCTGCAGGCGCCAGACCAGCCCCGTGTCCCGAGTCTGCTGGCAGCACAATGCTGACGTCCATGCTTCCTAAAACTGAGTCTGCTTTTCGCAGTGAAATCGTCCTCTCCAGTGAAGAGCGCGGAGTCTGGACAAGCATTTCTAGTCCCATACCCTGGCCCCACCGCCGAGCACAAAGTCCCAGCCCTGCAGAGCCCTGGGCCCCCCTCCACCGAGTGTCCAGCTGCTTCGTGTCCTCACTGCTGCCCTGTGGGAATGGTGGGCCGCAGGCAGCTCCCAGGCAGTACAGCGGCCCACCACCTGTCACGTTCAGGGCTCAGGGCAGCAGGTGGCACCCTGGGATGCCCACCATGATCTCGCTAAGTGACTGCCGTGTGAAGTCGCAGATTTGACCACAGTGGAAGCTGTCGCTGCCACACAAAGGCAGACACCCTGAGAAGTGTCAGCTCTGCAGTTAAACCCGACCCCAAACTGGCACACAGCACGAGCCAGACCAGCCGTCTGCTTCTAGATGCGTGTCTATCAGCCCATGTTCAAGTCCAGAAGGGCAGCGGGATTCTGAGGAGGGCATCACTGCTTACTGGGCTCCTGGTGGACTAAAACCTCCCAGTCACCGGGAAGGGTTAGTGCCACGACATTTAGAAATAGCACATGAGCACCCTGGTGGAGCAGGATGGAGGCCAGTCGCCTCCGAAGAAGCACAGGTCACAGACCTCTGGTTCAAGCCCTCGGCCTGGGGGAACAATCAGTGTGAATGATTCAAAGTGAAATAAAATGTTTTGTCCTCCCTCTTCCTGCCCATCTGCATTCTCACCTTCATTCCTGCCTGCACGGTCCCTTCAGAAAAAACCCAAACGCAGTGCAGTCTGCAGGGCAGATACACAAGTGACTGAGGCAAAGGGCACCTGCTCAAGAAAGAGCGCCGCTGCCAGACTCCAAGGCGCCGCGCCCTTCCACCCTGCTGTCCGAGCAGGGAGCAAACGAAGGAACACGAACGAACACAGGTTGAACTCTTGAGAAATGCTTCGTAGAAGTGCAGCCACTTCTACAACCGCGTCAGAATGACGCCGGCCACACCCGCAACTTCGAGAACAAGGACCAAAAGGCTGCACCAAGATCTGAAGCAAGTGCTGGCAACCAACCGCACTAGGACCACCTGCTGCGCCTTGGCTAAGAGCTGCCGCCTGGAACGGCGACCTCAGGAGGTCAGGAGGGGCTGACCACCAGGCCCGGGTCGGGAGCGGCCGCCCTGGCTTCACGTCTGTCGTCTTACCAGATCACGGCACAGCCTCCGGCAGCGCTTACTTACTTCAGGAGCTTGTCAAACGCGTCTAGAAAATCTTCACTGGTCATTATCGTACAAAATACGTTTCTCCGGATGTCGGTGTTCATTCTCTGCTTTCGGGCAAGTTCCAGCATCTTCGCGCTGACCTGAAACGAGGTTATGTCGGTGTCCCCGTGAACTCTGCTCCTGGGGCAGAGGCAGCGCAGCTTCCGAAAGCTCCTCAGTGCAGCGTGGTGGACCGGCCGACAGAACCGCGCAGCACGTGTACACGTGCACGCAAACGCTCAGACTTTACACTTGGCAACATGCCACCAAGAGGAAAGATGCGCGGGGCTGCTCGGAGAAAAGCGCTTGGCCCGGGAGACTGGTCCCAGCGAGCAGGGGACACGTGAGCAACACGAACACACAGGAGCCAGCAGGACACGTGAGCGCGACAGAGGGCAGGGAGATGTGGTCTCTGGGGCGGTGACTGAAGACGCACTCAAGCAGCATGTGGACGGGGCGAAGACCGTCAATGGCCCGAACCCCCAGCTGCGGGACCGGAAGCCACACCTGCCGGGCACTGACAAGTGTCTCGAGAAGCAGCACCCGGTAAATACATGTGCCTTCACTCGGGTGAGCGCTCAAAGCTCACGAACAGGTTTCGGAACTTGAAGAAAACTCTTGGAAGAACAAGGGCGACTCTACAAGGCCTCCGGCCCGGTGTGCATGTGTGCGAGACGGGAGGACGTGCACAGGCCCCTACCGTTCCTGCCGGCTGCGCCGCGTGGGGCTTCTGCTGACTGCGGTCTATCATGGGTGTCCCGCTCCAGGCAGACCCCACGATCCACCAGCGCCCGGTCTGCTCGGCATTCAGGACACTGTCCCAGGAGACGCGGAGCTGAGCTTCAGTCCCTGAGCCGGCGCTGCGCACCTGACGGGAAGGGAACACGGGTCGTGAGAGTCTCCAGGGCCTAATGGCACCGGCCCCTGCCGCCACCCCGCACTCTCTTGCTTTATGACGGCATTTCTGGGGTACAAACACTACATTGTGCCACCGACAACTGGGACAGTCCCTCTGTGCGGAGCAAAGCCAGTGTCAGTGGCACCGCAGCACCATGGTGAGGTGTGGGGCCCACTCCCCAAACCGCAGCCTGTGGGTGCTGTCGCCATGTAGAGCTTGTCAGGCTGGGGACGAGAGCCATGCGGGACCTGGGGTCTGCCAGGCCAGCCATTTAGGTCAAAGCGGGCAGGACGGGCACTGAAGGTGGCGCTGGCCTGGGAGGGCCAGGCGGTCCTCTGACGCCCAAGGACTTGTGTGGGCACCTGGGCCTCCGACACGTGACCCGGCACAGCCTCGCAGGATGGAGCTTAGAAGCGGAGTCACCGGACACCACGGGGCGGCGCAGACGCTGAGGGGCTCCCGGCCGTGCGCGCCTCCTGGGTGTCCGCGGGGGTCCCTGGGGGTCCGATGTCCCCAACAAACCAGACTCACCAGAGTTCCCTGCAACTTCCGCAGCTTCTCCACGGGCTCGGGGTCGTAGCCTGGGATCTTGCGCACGTCATTATTCTTCAGAGCCATCATGGTCTCTAGCATGAACCGAGTCTGGAGGGAAGAGCAGCACTCTGACCGGTCTAAACCACCAGCCACGAGCGCCACTGCCTTCCGGGCACAGCTCCGCGCACGCACACCTCACCCGGCGCCACACCTGCCTTGGCCGGACCACGACCGGCCCCACAACTTCGTGTGGCGGCATCCACCCCCCAGCGCGCCTCCTCGTCCCTCCTGGGGCCCCGAGATCTGCTGCTCTGCTCTCCACCGTCCTCCACGACAGCCCGTCCACCGTCCCGCTACGTCGGAGTGTCCAATATAGGGAGAGATAGGACAGAGAAGGCCCCCACCCTCTGACCCCCCGAAGTTGTGGCTCACGCCCCACAGGGGCGCCCGAGACAAACAGTGAGGGGTTTGCATGCTGGCGCGGTGCAGCCGCCATCCACTCCAGAACCTCCCTCCCCAAGAAGCCCGCCCAGCCCCGCTTCCTCCACCTGCTCTAGCCCTGGACAAGCAGGCTGCCTGTGCCTTTAGTGTCCCTGCTCTGTGACACTTCAGGGACAGTCAATGTCACCTTCTCCCAGAGGAGCGAACTGGGCACTCACTTCAGGACTTCAAGATGGACCACTCCTCACCCTTGACTCCACGGCCTCTGCATGTCCTACTGCCCCGCCACGCCCCCGGCCCAAGATGGGAAGTAAAGTGACCCAACCCGTGCTTCCTTCACCCGCCTGCCACCCATGCCAAGTCCGCCACCTTGCCCCTGCCCGCCGGCCCGCGGCACTAACTGGAGGGTGCGCATCTGGCCGCGGGTCGCAGGCCACCCCGCACTGCTGCACACCGTCCTCGCGGTCCTCAGAGACGCTGTGCCGCTCCCCGTGGGACTTCCCGCTGTCCCCACGTCATACCCCAGACAGCCAATGCGCCCCGACCTCTAGGCAGGCACTGAGGCTCGGGGACTCGGCCGTGTCCCGGTCAAGCAGCACGGAGCAGAGTCCAAGCAGACTGGACCGGGCCGCCTGGAGCCTTCCTCAGGAGCTCCTCTGAGGGGACGGCACTAAAACATCCTGTCTCCCGTGGCTTTTAGGAGAGGGTGAGGCGGGAAAAGCGGAGGGAGGACCGTGCCAGCCCCAAGATGCGAACCCAGGACCGGGGATGCGCGTGGCCTGTGCCCAACCCTACTCCACCAGATACACCCGCTCCCCAGTCCACCATGCACGAGCTCCAGAAGAGCAGCCAGGCGGCCCTGGGAGCAGGCGGGGCGCCTACCCGGCTCTGGTCCTGGAACGCGCTGCCCGCGCCGCTGGCTTTGTCCTGGGCCTTGGCGATCAGCTCCTTCAGGGAGAGGGCGTCGTCCCTCCTCAAGGAGAAGCCCACCAGCTTCAGCATGAGCAGGATCAGCGCGATGTCCCTCTCCGTGAACGCGGCCAGCAGCTGCCCGAGGATGTCGAAGATGAGAAGCGCGTGCACCACGTGGAAGTTGTACAGGTGGGCCACCACGGTGAGGAGGTTCTCGCACTCCTTCCCGCCGGCCCCATCTGCGTGGACGGCGTGGAACCTGCGCACCACGGCCTCCAGGAAGTGCGCGCCGACCTGCGTGGGCGACACACGGCCATTACTGGGGGCGGCAGGCCTCCAGCAGCTCGGGGAGAGCCAGCGCCGTCTGTGACGACAGGTGTCTGGGTGGCGTCCCCTCCACAGGGGGCGCATTCATCAGGGGGCAGGTGCCACCCGGAGGGCGCGAAGGCCCAGGCGTAGTGCTCTTCACAGCCAGTGGGCCGCTGTCCTGGCCAGGTCCTTACAGCCGAAAATGGAAAGGACACGGGTCCACCCCTACCAACGTCCTATTCTCTAACAATCCCCACTCCTCAGTCCCGGGCCGAGACGGGGGAAGACAGGAGCAGGGACACGGCGAGCTCGGAGTAGTGACACTCCGGTGGAGAAATGACAGAAATGAGCATGTGGTCCAGACACAGCAGCAGCAAGCGGCCAGTCACTGCATGGGGGTGACGGGCCGGCGCCGCTCCCTGGACAGGAGGTTTAGGGGGAGAAAGTCAGTGGGGGCCGTGGCCAAGCAGGCAGGGCCGGCCAGGCTGCCGTGCGGCAAGGTCGAGCATGTCATGGGAGCTGCGCGGCACTGCTGACTGCGAACCATGAACGCTGGGACGGGCTGAGAGGAGCAACTTCCTGGAGCGAGCACGAGGAGCCGGCACATTCTTGGGTTCTGCAGACCTGATGCTTCCTAACAAGGTCACCGCCTGAGGCCTGCAGCCCCTCCTGAAGGGGACATGGCGCCTGCAACCATGCACGGTGCTCGGGGGCCACGTAAGCGCCAGGTCTGCAGCTCTCAGAAGAGCGCACGTCAAATCACTCAGGCGTACTTTCAAACATGAACAGTTGTTTCATTGCATTGAAGTTTGTCAAAACTTAACTCCCTTTAATAGTTCAAAATATAACTCAGTGATATCTGAAAACAATGTTCATGGTGAGAAGACATCTAAGCCATTAGCTGATTTGAGAATTAAAAAAAAAAACTTTAAGGAAAGGCGCAGGCAGGTGTGAAGATGAGCAGAGACAGCAGGGAGAGAGGAGGAAGAGGCACTTTGTTGTATGTAGTTGCTCATCTCACTTTGCACCCAGCTGGTCTTGAACCTGGGTCCTTGGGATCAGGCCTGTGCTCGCAGCGGGAGGCAGCGGACCCAACCGCGCTTCTTCCAGGGCGTGCCCTGACCGGGAATTTCAACACACAGCTGCACGGACCCGAGAGGCAGTCCGGTGCCTGTGCGGTGTCCCCAGGCCTCTCCTCAGCGCGGGAGGGCAGATGCACTCTCCCCGGAGGCCTTGGAGTCCAGAGCCGGCGTCCTGAGCCTGCCTGCGCTGGAGGAAGTCTGTGGTGTCATCAGCTGAAGTGCCATAACGACTCCCCGGAACGAGGCATATCAGCTGTCCTCCAGGCTGTTAGTGACAAGAGGAGCCATAATCTCATGTTCTCAAAGCCAAGACATCATGCTGCGATGTGGGTGGCTGGGGCCTGTGGCGCGTCCACAGCCCTGCGGACAGCGCGGGCGCCACGTCCACTCTGGCAGTGAAGTGGCCTCAAGCGTCGCAGCACGAAGCAGGGCTGGCGGCACCACTACGAGTGCTTCCGGGAGCCTATTCTGTCATGGAGACAGACTGGCCACATAAAATGAGCAGAGCTCTTAAGAAAACGAGAGGCTCTCAGGGCCAACCCCGAGGGCTGGGACAGCAGCCGAGGGGCCCTGAACCCTCCGATCCCCAGGTCTCCAGCTGCCCACCTTGTGGTCGCTGCCAGACGAGAAATACACCTGGAAGTTTCTCTAGCAAGAGCCCTTGGGGGCGCATCAGTCATGCATCCTCACACAGACACGCACACCCACGACCCACGAGCACGCGCACACCACTGTCACCGCGGAGCCCGCGGGCATGAAGGCGAATCTGTTCCGCACATCTGTGCGTCAAGCAAGCCCACGCAGGCCCCTCCACACGGAGACGGCACGGGGGCGGAGCCCAACGGCCAGACTCCCCACCAGCAGAGCACGTGCAGGCAACCAACCCGCCGCGGTCCCCTGGGTGTCAGGAGACACGCGGCGGCCCAGGAGAGGCGGTCCTACCTCGACTCCGACCGTGCGGTGCAGAACGCTGACCAGAAGCACGTGCTCCATCACCAGCCTGCTGGGCATGAGCTCGGCAGGCGCGCAGGCACTCAGGAGGACGCCGGTCAGCGTGTCGTTCATGTCCCTCCTGCTGTGGGCCATGTACAGCTCCTCCAGCTGGCCACTGATGGACGCCATGTTGGGTTCGCTCAGCCTGTGGCCATTGGGGACAGAGCAGCAACGGGGCTTCGCGTTAGGGTTCTTAGGGCCAATTTGAAAGGAAACACCGTCACTAGCCTGTCTCTCCTACGTCAGGCGACCACGCTAACGCTCGCCTTGCTCCATTGCCCAGCATGTGGACAGAGCGCCCCCAGATCCCTGCGAGGTGCCCGGATCGGCCGCAGCGTGCACACGGCAGGAGTCACGCGCAGCTGTCCTGACCCGAGCACAGGCAGAGGCAGGTGCCCTCTCAGAGGGCGGGTGCTGTGGACACACGCCCAGCACAACTTCAGCTGCTGATGTCTACTAACTGACGAGGGGGGCGCGCACACATGACGATGGCCGCACCAGGGACACGAACGTTCAAAGAGCAAGTTCAGTGAGATTCCAGGATGCGGAATGAAAACAGTTTTTTTTTAAAACTAAAGTGAAGTTAAAAATAAAAGCGACGGGGCTAGTTACCACCACAGAGGAGCAGCAGGACAGCCCACAGGGCTGGGATGTTTGTGAGTCTGGCCTGAAGAGTGACCACCTGTGACTCCACAGTGAGATCCTGCACAGACACACGCACACTCACACGCCACACGTGTGCACGTGCGCACATGCAGGTAAAAACACGAGACCTGTAGGTCATTCCAACCTCACTGCTGGGACAAAACCCTTGCTTTGGGGGAAACTGGGTACTCTGGGGAGTGGAGGATGGAGGATAAATGAAACATGCTTCTTCCTCCCCTCCCTTAATAAACAAGTAGAAGCAAAACAACAAAATAAGCAAAACATGTTTGAAACCTGGCAAAACTAGATCAGGTTTAGCATTCAGGATGGTGACGATAGGGGGTGCGGGTGTGTGTGTGTGTGTGTGTGTGTGTGTGTGTGTGTGTGTGTGTTTTCCAGGGCCGAAAGACCTTAACTCATCCTCCAAAAAGAGCTAACACAGGCGGGTAACCAGCAAGGCCCCAGCCATGAGGCTCCCAACCACCTACTGTTTTATTAGTAAATAGATATAAACACGAGCACAAAGAGGAGTAATGAACAAGGGGCCGACCTGGAACTCGGTGGGGGTGGCCTGTCTCTGACACGCTTGTGGGACCCCTCTGAATACCAACGTGGCCCCCTGTCATCCTTGTTGAAGCTGGCAGCAGGAGACCCAGGGTTGGTGGCCCCACCGCTAGGCTTAAACTCTGGGACAGTGCACACTGGGAGAGCACGGCTCTGAAGTGGCTCTGCAGCAGCAGCAGGCCTACCTGTTCACGAGGCCTTTGACGCGCCTCCTGAGCCTTTCCAGCTCCTCCCTCTTCTGGGTGCCCACGGCCCCCGCAGCTTGCCGCACGTGAGGTGGGACGTTCTTTTCAGTATCTTCATGGAGACTCTTCTGGAGAGGGCAGAAGTAAATGACTAAACATCAACACTGGCCCATCCCATCTCCCTCACTATGTGCACATCTAGATGTTAAAACCCTCCAAATGGCAGAAGCTACTGTGCGACCCCTGCTGGTAGTGCCCAGGGGACCCCGTGTCAGCGCCCCTCCAAACACCCATCTGCAACAAAGCTCAGCAGGCCGGACAGTGCCCAAGTACCTGCCCAGCCGACACCATGTCCCACAGCTGTGCCTGGCAGTGCACAAATGCCTCAACTCAACATACTGCCAGCACCGGAGGGAAAGTGTCTGAGAAGAATTTCCAACTTGTCTAAAACCATGATCTAAATGTACACAAGATAAAAAGCTGTCCCCCACCCTGCTCCACAGCTCACTGTTTCCTACACCAATAACTGCCCAACACCCCCTGGCACCTGAGCAGGCCCAGAGGGGACAAACATTTTAAGGTAAGTTCCTTGTTGTTAGGGAGCTTCAAACTTGGAATTATAATTCTGCGCAATTATTCACACAGAAACCGTCACTCTTGAGACCCCCATTAGTTCAGACTGTACGTCAACTGTACCTAAACAGGATACCAAATAGCACTCAACAACATACCAAATAGCACTCAACAACAGTAAAAATGTATAATATTTTAAGAGAGGAACTGACAACGCTCAAGGCTCACCTACAAAGTGCCAGGCACTAAGGCGACAGGAGTGGAAATGAAAGACAGTTCATACATTTATGACAGGAAAAGACACCCAAAGACGTCTGACAATAACAGGTAAACACAGACAGTAGAAAGTAAGGAAAAGCCAGGTAGGCAGACGGAACAAGATATTTAGAGGCAGGATGCTATAACAGCGAGGTGACAGGGAGACACAATTCTCTGTGGCTACAGGCAAGGTAAGTCGGGGTACTGGGGAAAGCGTGTAATCAGGCAGGGGAGGGTGCAGCCCTTGACTGCTGTCATAGACTCTGAAATTGATCTTCAAAGTAAGATGATCTGAGGACCTGGTTTGTGTTGGAAAGATTTACTCCAGGAGCCTCTCGACAGGGACCAGATTGGGGCAAGGGAGGACAGCGCGTTACCCAGTCCTCGAATACAGGAGGACACGAACAAAGCCAGTGTGAAAAGAAACACAGGTCATGCTGGGAGACAGGTGTAAAACCAGAATCAGAGATGGTGCCTTATGACCACCAGTGGGGGGTGGGGTGTGTGTGTGTGTGTGTGTGTCAGTCATTGGTCCCTGGGATAAAAGGTCCCTAGAGATGCTTTCTCCCTAACTCTTCACTACAGAAACTTAAAAACATAAAAGTGGGCACAACAGAATAGCCTCATTTACCCACACTCACATCCCCCCCCAAATCAACCCATCAGTTCTTGGAAGCCTCTGCCTCACCTTCCTGGGAAGAGCACATAGCTTTTTCACACGCTTAGTTACCCCCATACCTGATCTGTCCTGTCTACATCCTCCGAGGAATTTCCACTCTTTTCTTCCTCTTCTGCAAATCGGACTCTCTTTCCCCGCACTTTTTCCTTTGCTCGTCCTTTCACTTCTTTGGCTGGTTTCAGCGTCTCCACTTCTACCTCCTCCTCGCTCTGCGCCCCGGCTCCGGCCTCCTCCTCGGCCTCCTCCTCCTCCTCCTCCTCGGTGTCACTCCCGACATCACTCTCGGGGGGCGTCTGCCCGGCGCCCTCATCCTCCTCGCCACTGCTTTCATACAAGCCACCGTTTCTCCCGGACTCCAGGGCCCCCAGAATGTAGTCGAGCCCGTCGCGGGCAAAGCTAAGCGGCACGGAGCTGCCGTCGCCCTTCCTTTTGCGCTTGTTCAAGCCGAGGCAGCGCTCCAGCTTCCGAATCTCTCGGTCCTCCTCCTCGTTGGCCGCGAGCAGGGCCCGCTTCCGAGCGGCGGCGGCGCTGGCGACGCCGGGGGTGCCCTTGGCCGTGGCCTTGGCCTTGGCCGTGGCAACGGCGCGGGGAGGTCGCAGCCCCCGCGGCGGCCGGCCATGCCGCCCCTCGCCCTCCGCCCGGAGTCCCGGGCCGGGGTCGGGGCCGGGGTCGGGGCCGGGAGCGGGACCCGCGGTCCTCCGCAGCCGGCGCGCCTTCCGCAGGCGCCGCCGCTCCTTCCTCAGCTCCCCGCGGCCTCTCCTGCCGCCGGGGGCCCCTCGCAAGAGGCCCTCCGCCCGGAGCCCCTCTCCGCCGCCGCAGCCGCCGGGGGCTTCGCCCTGGACGGTGGCCTGCACGAACTCCTCCACCGCCAGCTTCAGCCGCTTCAGGGCCCCGTCCCCGCCGCCCCCAGGCCCACGGCGCGGCCCGCCCCCGCGCTTCCTGCGGCCCAGGCGGCCCCGGCGGCCCCGGCGGCCCGGCGCTCCCGCGCTCGTGGGCGCCGCCATCTTCCGGACGCGCCGATGCCCGACTTCCGACCCGGCGTGACTTCCGGCGGTTCTGACTTCCGGCGGAGAACCGGGCGGAGCGGCGGGGCGCCCCCTGCTGGCGGGAGGGCGGCAGCTCGGGGACCATGGGAAGCGGGTAGCGCCCATTTTGCAAACTTCCTAAAACGTCAGCTTAGCTTCCGATGGGGACACAACTCAGCTTCACCTAGCGAGGGAGCACCGGCCCTATTCGGTTAAGGCCTTTTACCCAGTTTCCAAAAAGGCGACTGGTTCTGGAAGGGCGCGGTTTGCATTTCACGCATAATCATAGGGAGAGTAGATGCCGCTATTCTCTGTGTTTTGCAGCATATGATGTGAAGCTGCCTCTTTTCACTCAACCTCAGACCTCTTCTCTCTGGTCTGAGCGTCTGGTGACACCTCCCGCTTTATTAGCGCTGGCGGGAACTTCCTGGGAAGACATGCCATGATGTATTCCTCTACTGACAGACCCACGGCGATGAATTAGCCTTGCCTACAAAAACCATCCCCTGAGATGGCGACTCTGACCTATTTGGAAAGAGGGTCTTTGCAGATGCAGTCAAGTGAAGAGGGGGCGTCTTCCTGGGTTGGGGCAGGCCCTCCATCCACGACGGATGCTCTTTTAGTAGAGGGAACTTCGGATGTGTGTCCAAAGAGAGCCCAGGAGAATCCCAGGAGAGCCCACGTGATGAGGCTTCCGAGGCCCAGCTGGGTGGGGTTTGCAAGCCGAGGTCTCGGAGGATGGCCGCCAGCTGGAGAGGCTGCTGGAGCTGGAGCCTGCAGCCCCACCCCACCTTGGCCTCCGACTTCTAGCCTTAGGTGGGGACAGTTTCTGCTGTGTAAGTGGCCGTTTCTGATACTTTGTTACTTGGTAGTTTGCATGAGGAAGTTGGTGCACAGACATTTCTTTGTGCTCCAGAGAACACCCTGACTTCATGAGGGCCCCTGAGAAATTGGGATCCTTAGTATAGTCCCAGGTGCTGCTCCTCCTTCCAGAGGTGTGCTCCCGATTTGTGCACTCAGAAACAGCATGTAACCTGCATTTCTCCATCAATTTTTTTTTAATTTAACATTTTTGAAGTAACTTTGATTTACAAAATAATAGAAGCCCATCAGTACAGGTTGCCCAATCCCCAAATATTTGAGGACACACCACAACCACCACCAAGTCACCAGATCTCTGTTGATGTCTCTGCTCCCTCCGTTTTAACGCTTGATATTTAAAAATGTAGATTTGTCCTCGTCTTTCCCCCATGTTCTCGAGCTAAGTGGCTTTCAAAGGTTCATTGGCCACGTGTAAACCCTCTTTCTGCTGTGAACTTTGTCCACATCCTTATGGAATTTAGGGTTTTTTTTTAACAAATAAAAACATTGGAATAATTTTTTATTTCTCATATGTGCAGATATTTTCATCTCAGATACTTAAGGTAATAGAAAAATAAATTAATTCAATTTTTTGTAAGCAATACATGCAGAGGATAAAATTCAAAAGGTGCAAAAAGATGACTGTAGAGTGCCCTCGTGGCTCAGTGGTTAAGTTGGAAGCCTCCACTGGTGCAGTCCACATGTATTCTGAGGACCCAGGTTCAAGACCCAGGGCCCTGGGGGAACAACCAAAGTGAACAACTAAATAAAATGAACGAATGCGTCTTCTTCCTCTCTCTGCCGGTCTGCCTTCACCTTCATTCCTGCCTGCACTTTCCCTTCAAAAAAACAAGAAAGTAAGTGGCAACAGGGGTCTTTCTTGTCCAAGCAGCCGTGGTTTACTTACTGAGGTGGTGCCCACCCTCTAAGCCCTGGGTCACTAGAGTCTCAGGTAACAGAAATTTCAGAGGCTGGACTGTCCCTCAGATATGGACCCTTGGGGCCTACACAGGAGCCAGCACGTAGCCTGGGTAGGGTTTAACCGTGAGGCCCCCAAGTCTGCATTTTGGGCATCTTCTGGCCCCCGGAGCTGGCGGTGGCAGCCTCAGTTGCTGGCGTTAGTTTTTCTTGCTTGTGTTTATCTGAATGGAAAGAGGCAGAAATTCAGAAACGAGTGGTGTGCGGGGCTGCTGGAGCAGAAAAAGAAAAAACCAGCCTGCGTCCGGGTCTCACTTTTCCATGACTTTATGGCCCTAATTCACGCCACCGATTTGCTAATGGTGAATGTTTCCTTTTAAGAACATATATATTTGCTCTAGGAGAAGTGCTATGGCCAACAGCTCTGTGTGTGTGTGTGTGTGTGTGTGTGTGTGTGTGTGTGTGTGTGTGTGAGAGAGAGAGAGAGAGAGAGAGAGAGAGAGAGAGAGAGAGAGAGAGAGAGAGAGAGAGACACACCCTGTAAGGCTATCACCCTAAAAATTGTTTAGGGAGAGTGTATACAGTTTTTAAAAATGAACAGTTACTGCCAAATCTCAGCTGTAAAGCTGTGCGAGCTTCTGCTGCAGTGCAGGCGCGAGCACCTGTTGCCGTGCATCTCCTTCCTCCACCAGCCCCATTGTGTCATCTTAGCCTGTTGAATGGGGACAGTTGGTGTACAGAGGCCGGGGTGGGGACCCTGGCTGTGAGTCACAGTCCCCGATCCCTGTCATCCCCCTCCTTGAGCACCTTCCCTTGCCCGTGTCTGCGCCCCCCCCGCCCCCCCGCAGACTGCCTGGCCCACCCAGCAGCCTCCCCGGTGTCTCTCAACCCGCTTTTCCTGCAGCAGCGCTCCCGGGCTCCCTTGAGTCCATGGAACCAAAAGCAAGCCCTGCCGGAGCACAGTCCCTCCACACTGGGTGGCCTGCGTCTCTCTTGCCTCCTGCTTCTGGCCGAGTGCTCTTCTCTGTGTCCCAGGTGTGTGCTCCTCTCCTCTCTGGGACCCTGGAACACCTGTGTCCCACCAGAGTTTGTGTCTGTGAGGGAACAGCTCAGATTTTTCGTCCTCTTCTTCCTGCGGCCCAGCACTCGATCCAGTGCCCGGTGCAGCAGGCCCGCCGGCCTGCGCCCAGTGCAGGTGCCATGTAAGCTCTCTGTCGGATTGTGGCCCAGGGCGCACGAGCAAATGACTACAGTGCGCCACTCCCAGCGCCCAGTGGGCAGAGGGGCAGAGGACCCAGCCTCCCCTCCTTCAAGTTGGTTTCCGTGGAGCCTGCGGGCCCAGCAAGGCCGGCCAGAGTCTTGGACGTGGAGAAGCTTCCAGTGAGATGTCTGCATCTTGCTGGGCCTGTCACCGGGGTCTGCGGCCTGTTGTTTATGAGGCCCTGACTGGAGGGTGAGCTCCGCGTGGAACATCACTCTCCATGACTAAGGCGTTGCCCCAGCCACTGACCTGTGCCCACAGCTCTCGCCATAGAGAAAAGGACCGAAGTCAGAGTTCTCTCTGATGATGTCTGTATTTTTAGTTTACAAGCCTGCTGTTTATCACAGGAAGACACGCTGTAAATAAATGCGAAGCAGGGATGCTTCTGGGCCTGCGCGAGCAGCGGGCCTGGACCTCTGCTGGAGGGCGGCGCGCTCACCCACTGCGGCCGGCAGCCCTAGCTCAGGCTCCTTCCAGAACTGCCTGCATCAGCTCCTGATCGGCATGGTGTCTTTTCCTCTCCGGGCTGTGTTTCAGCGCCTCATGACTTTCATCAGTTCCTCCCATGCGGCACACCGGCCGCTTCCCCGGCGTCTGCAGCCACATGGCTAAGTGGTCCTGCCGTTGGGCGGCTGCCTCTCCTATGCCCTTGACCTTCCTGCTGAAAGTTGTCCATTTCATTAGTTCCTAAGATTCTCCTTCCTTTCTGTCGCCTCTCTGTTTCTGTGCTTCCGCGAGGCCGCCATCAGCTGGTGGCTTGAGCAGGGTCAGCTCCGCGGCAGGCTGGCCCATCCCTGTGCTCCGTTAGACCCAGGCTCCTGGGCTCCGTCCTGCTGGCAGCTTAGCCAGCGTCACCCGGGCCGCCCCCGACCAAATCTGTTCCCTGCCGCAGTCTTTCTGCACAGTTGTCCTGCTCCTCGTTTCTGCTGTCTTCCTTGCACCAGCAAACGATCCGCTCTGAGGCCCATGTTTAAAACACACAGGACGGTGTCATCACTGGCTAAGTCGCCCTGCCCCTTTGCTTCGATCCCCACGAAATTCAGGCAGAGCCGTCTCTCGTCCACCTCCTGCATCTGAACTGTTGGGGTAGGGGGATTGATATTCTGTTTTCTAAGTAGAAACAGTTTTTCTTTTTACTGGGAAGGTTCCAAGGCAAAGTGTCAGGCCAGGCTGAAGAATTTGAAAGGGAAGTTTGTAGAAGACACTTCTGCTGGGTGTCCTCACACAGCTCTTCCTGGGTGTCATGGGCGGGCATGTTCTCTCTAGGTCTGAGGGGACAGCAGACAGCGAAGTGGCCATCCTTCCCTCCCTGGTGGGCCTGGGCTGTGGCCGAGCCCTCGAGGGTCCCGCACAGTAGATGTGTTGCCCCACAGCATGGGGACTGTTCAGTCCCACCTCTCTGCCACCGCCTATCACAGGGCTTTGCACTTCATGCACTGAGATCGCCATCTCAAGGTTTACTTCTGGGAGAGTCCCTTTGGCCCAGAACCTAGCTGCTGTGAGCAGTGTGCAGACGGAGGGCTGTGCGGACTTTCTCATCTTTCTGACTACAGGAGGCTTCCCCTTCCTCTGCACACAATTCTCTTACATGCACACACATGCACACACACATGCACACACACGCACGCGCGCACACATGCAGGCACACACACTCTGGGAAAGCAGGGCTTACATGCTATTTCTTACTTTCCCAAGATCCTTGCCACCCTGCTGAGAGTGGCAGCTGTGGGCTGGTGGCCAGTGGGCCACGGGTCCTGCTCTAGGGCTGCGGCGGGGAGGCCTGGTAACAGTGCATTTTGGGAGGCCCTGCTCCCCTGCACCTCCACCTCCCCATAACCACTGTCCACCCCGTCAGCCTGACCCTGAGCCCCAGCCAACTCCCACTTGGTTTGATCTCTGTCTCTTCCTCCCTGTCCCCAAGTGTCTCTTCCTACGTACTACACCCCTGGGTGCCCCCCAGGGTTCCCTGACGATGGCCAGGCCTGTGACATTTTCACCCTGGGACAGGGCCTGGCCCGCCCGCAGAGAAGCCCTGAGAGGACATCCCCACCGTGGAGGTGTCTGTTTCCCCAGCAGCAGACCTGGAGTCCCCAGCCTGGGATCTGGGTCTTGAGGTTCATCTGGGGAATCGAGCTAATTCAGATCATTTTATTTATTCACAAAGAAACAATTTCAGTGCTTTTGGAGAGTTTCAGTGGGTCCTTAAAAGTCTGGCCTTGCACCAGTCTTGTGCACATAGTGACCTTGACCTCGTGGATTTGTTCTGTGTTCATCAAAACAAGGCACGCAGACGCCGGGCATGTTCACGCAAGTCAGGCGCCGTTCCACGCTTTCGCCTCAGTGGGCGTCTCGGATGGCAGAGCGGTGGAAGGTGCAGAGGTGCGGAGCGAGGGGCGGGAGGAGCCTGCTCCCTTTGCATTGGAGGCAGATGGACAGCTGCCGGGAGGTGCCGATTGGCGCCACCCCAGCCTCAGGCATCTGCAGGGGCTCCCGGAAGAGAGAGGCTGGGTGTTAGCCACAGCTGAAGGGAGCCAGTGCTGCCGGCACCCCCAGTGCGGCCGCCACGGACTTCCTTTCTTATGTGGCTTCCACGCCAGGTCATCTGCGTTGGAGAAAAATGGCGAAGACACAGAAGGACCCAGAAGAAGACAAACATCCGACCCCGGGTGAGCACTTCATCGGAGGCCCATCGTGTGGCCTGGGAGTGCCGAGCTGTCACGCGAGCACAGAGTGAGCACTAACGGCGTGGACAGCAGTCCGTCGGCTGAAGCTCCAGGTCCTGAATGACTGTTTCCAGCAGCGTGGCTTCTCACGCGTGGTAGGCCGTCAGGACACCACGCACTCCAAGGCCCTCGGCGCAGACGTGGCGTCTGCAGTGAAGTGTGCGATTAAGCGTCTCTCGCCAGGAAAGCGATCCTGGGCCGAGGACGTGGACGCGCCGGAGAGCCATCCTCTTGGGGCTCCGGCCGGCACCCAGCCCGCGTCTGAGCAGGCCACGGCAGGGAGCTTGAACGTGGTCTGTGGCACCTGTGGACCCACGCTCGTTGGCTTGTTTGGTCCCCTGGTCGGTGGGTGGCGACTGGCGTTGGCCCCAGAAAGGGTTTCTCAGGCCACAAACTCCGCGCCCAGACCCGGTGTCGAGCAGAAGCGGCCCACCTCTCCTGCGGGGGCAGCTTCCTTCTGGCTGGGGAGCCGTGCTGTCACCAGGGCTTTATCATCAAGCCAGACGTTGACATTTCATTTCTCCATGAAATGGACCCCCGAATAGACAGGAAACACACTGGTCTCTGTAGCGCTGCTCGCCGGCGGCCTTCACTGGGGCCTCGGAGCCAGGCTGGGAATGCGGAGGGGGCTTTCCAGCCGTTATCGATCTGCTTCTGGCTGATAGGTCCCCAGACAGGAACTGTCTGCGGGTGAGGTTTTACGACCTCAGTATATACCCTAAGCTTTTAACGCACCCTCCTCCATAATGCCGCTGGGGGATGGAGAGGGCAGGGACGCCCTGGGACGCCCATTTAATTCTGTGGGGTTGGCGCCTTCAATGGCACTTGTGTTGAAGACCCCCCCCCCCCCGGGCCCTCGGGTGTCCTCCAGTGCCGCAGGTGCAGAGACGCCTGGCGCCCCCACGGACACCCAGCCTGCCCGACGCCTGCTGGCTTGCGGTGTCAGCTGGCCCAGCATGGAAACGGTTCTTGTCAGGCTCATTTGGGTGTCCGACTGGATGATGCTAAGAACCCAATGAACAGACTAACTTACTTGGTTATTTGGTGGATCCGTTGGTAGAAGCTCAGTTCTTTTATGATCAAAGGGGATGTCTTCAAACTACTCTTTACTGGTGCGCCCTCGTGACTTAATGTGGAATGGTCCACACACAGCCCAAAGACCAGGGTGAGTGACCCAGGGCGGGGGGAACACCAAGATAAACAAGCAAACGAAATAAAGACGCTTCTTCCTCCCCTCTCTGCCTGCCTGTCCGCCTCTGCTCACCTCCATCCCTACCTGCACCCTTGCTTTAAAAAAGTTCCCTAATGAAATCCTACGTGACATCAGAGATCTGATGGCCCAGCACTGGGCTCCAGCCTCAGCAGCCTCCCAGCAAATGTTTGCTGCTATTCTCCCAGAGCAGAACGGTGCCACAGTACCTGCTGGTATTTAAAGAGAACTCCAGTCACTTTTTTGAGAAGCATCTGGTCTTTGGTAGCCCAGCAAACCCACATCACAGGAGACAGATGTTCTCATGAGGGTCGATCCAAGTCAGGGTCTGACAGGTAGGCTCCGGCCTTAGAGTGGTCATCTAAGCAGCGGCTGGACCTGCTTCAAAGTAACTGCCTGAGAGCATTACAGTATCCTTATCCATTCCTTTCTTTCTATTTATGTATTTATGGAAAGGTGCGGGCGAGCAGGGAGGCAGCAGGAGGCAGGAGGAACAAGTGTTTATTTGTTTACTTATTGAGTTGGTCGTCCTCGCTGTTCTCCCGGCCCTGGGCTGCGAATGCAGGTCCTTGGGTGTGCGTGGACTGTGTCTGGCAGACTTAAACGTTAAGCCGTCAGGGCGCACCTCGACTTTATTTAACAGCTTTATTGAGGCGTGACTGAACTATCCAGGACACATATGCACTGCACGCTGTCAGGCGAGTTGGGACGCGGCCATATGCACACTTGAGATGCACCCGCTCAGGGTCTCCATGCACGGGGTTGTGAGCTCTGGGCTTTGCTGCCAGCGGTCTCCAGACGTGACTGCTGTTCTGTACGTGGGCGTCACACCCACTGGACAACCCTCCTCCCGCCCGGGCCCACCACCCGCCACGTCTGTTTTGGAAAACTCTTTTCTTTGCGTCACGGGTTCTTATTCTTCAGGGACCGACTGATTTCACCAGGATCTCAGGGCTCCGCCATATTGTCACATGTGGTTGAATATGACATGTTCGACTGTACGAAGCATTCTTCCTTTACTTGTTCACCTCTCGTTGGACACGGCTGTCTCCATATCGTACTTATTGTGAAAAGTGCCGAGATGACATCAGAGCGTGGGGAGCGTCGTTCCTGAGATTCTGATTATCCTCACCAGTTTTAATTTTGAGCTCTCTATGACATAAATATGGTCAAAACCGTAGCCTAACTGACTCAGAAAGGATCATAGAACTGAATGTAAAATGCAAAACCCACAGAAGAGAGCACAGGAGAAAACCTGCAGGGCCTTGGCCTTTCAGGTGTGACATCAAAGACACGTCCATGAAGGAAATAATTGATGCGCTGGACCTCATTAAAATGAAAAACGTGTGCTCTGCCAAAGACAATGTCCATATAAACCCAGACCGAGGCACAATGTTTGCAGAAGACACATTTGATAAACGGTATCCAAGCTCTACCAAGAACTTTTAAAACTCAACAGTGCGACAAGAACCCAATTAAAAAATGGGCCGAAGACCTTGACACCAGAGAAGCTGGACAGGTGACAAAGCAGCTCCTCAGCCCCGGCATTTGCACGCGGAGGCAGCCGCACATGCCCTGGGGGCTTGGCCATTCAGTCTGCGGCTGCCGTGGTCCATGTGGAGCCCGAGAATCCGGGTTCGTGGCCTGGGTGGGATCAACCACATCAGCAACCGAATAAACAAGTGCTTCTTCCTCCTCTCCCTTCTTTCCTGCCTCCTTCCTTTTTGAAAAAAAAAGTCAGAACAATGAGGGCTACACACCCGTGACAGTGGCCTGACGCCGACCCCGGCCCCGGCACGCTGTGGGGACGAGACAGCAGCTGGAACACATCTCTGCTGTGCGCACGGCCCCAGAGGACACGCATTTCCTCCTGTCACAAGATCCGCAGCCACTGTCCCCCAGACAGACACCTCCGTGTCCCCCGGGACTTGAGCGCCACACCCACGAGAAGTCCGCACTCGTCTCTTCTACAACCGCCTGTACCTGGAAGGGACCCCAATCTTGCCTGGTGGGGATGGAGAGAGGGGTCCCTGGATGAGCCCAGCCTTTGCTCCTGTTTTCGGCAGGGTCCCCTGCTTGGACTCGCGCTAACGTGGGCAGCTTCCTGCCCAAGGGCCCAGGCACGCACCGAGGGGCCCGTCCCCCTCGTCTGCTCTCTGCCTGCTCCAGGGCTTGCCCACGGTGGCCTCCCCACCCTTCCTCCGGGAAGCCAGGCCAGGCTGTCTCGGTGCCCGCCGCCATGACCTGTGTTCCACACGCGGGGTGTCTTGTGCCTCTGTCCCTCCACCTGTAAACTGTCCCCCGGGGCGGGGGAGCATGGGGTCTGCGCAGGAAGCAGGACCTCAACGGCTCTTGGGGGAGCCCAGGGTGAGGAGGGGAGGCAGGGCGGGGGGAACCTAGGACTGGCGACGGGGTGCCGGCACCTGCGGGTGGGAATACTCAGGCTGCTGCCACCCCCACCTGCGTCACTGCTCCCCAGGCGGGGTCGGGGGGTCGGGGGTGTCTGTGGTCCCCCAAAGGGAAGTGGGCGTTGCCCGTGCTCGCTGGCCTGTGGCAGTGTGGGTGTCAGGGCTGTGACTGCTGTGTCCTGCACAGTGGCCATCGAGTCGGGTCCATGCCAAAGTGAGAAAGGCACCACTGGCCACTCTGCTCTGCGTCCGAGGCCTTGAGTGTCCTCTGTGTAGACATTTCTCCACTCACAACCTGTCCCCATTTGATCATCTCTGTTCTCCTGGGTTGGCCAGCCTGACTGAGAGGCCCTCATCCTGACCTCCAGGAAGACCCGTTACAGAGACGCCGCTGCTGCTGCCGGGCTCAGGACTGCCGCGGGGGGCTGCGCGGGTCTCCCCGGTGCGAGGGGCTGCTGGCTCTTTTCCTTCAGCTTTGCTGGGCGGTGCAGTCACTTGTCCCTTCACATTTCTAGTGACGACGGGGCCAGCACCATGGTGGGCCTGCAGGCCCCTGGCCGGGGACAGGCGCTCCTGGAAGGCAGCACGTGCCAGCGGAGGGCTGTCTGGGCTGTGCCTTTACACTGGGCTCGCTCCATGCAGTCTGTCACCGTCACCTTTCTTAAGACTGCTTGTGTGGGGAGGACACGTCGGTCACTCCAGCAGGCCTATCTCAGCTCTGTGGGAGGCTGACAGCTCCTGGCAGCACGACAGGTCGGAGGGCTCAGGGCCTGGAGCTGCTCCAAGAGGGTGGCTGCCACCTGGGAGTTCGCCTGGTGGGTCACGTGCGAGTCTCCCCGGGGCTCGCCTGTGGGCTCACCTGGGGTCCGCAGGGTTCTGGTTACCAGGGAGCCGTGGAAGCATCAGGAGCACCGTGTGAGCCCGGCCGGCCCCTGGCAGTTTCAGGTCGTGCGGCCCCAGCGGCTCTCATGCAGGGGAGTGACCTGAGGCCCCGGGTGGAGGAGCCGTGCTGACATCGCCCCGCAGACACAAGCCTTGGCTGGAGTTCTGCCTCCTCGAGAGCCTGCGGGCCCTTGGACGGGGAGAGCCGAGTGTGCCAGAGCCAGCCACCCCTCCGAGTCAGCCCTCAGCACCGGACCACCGGACACGCGTCACCCTGGACACTGGACCACCGGGCACGCGTCACCCTGGACACTGGACCACCGGGCACGCGTCACCCTGGACACTGGACCACCGGGCACGCGTCACCCTGGACACTGGACCACCGGGCACGCGTCACCCTGGACACTGGACCATTGTATCGCAGAGCGAAGTAGCTGCTGGCTCATTCTGTCACCTGACCATATCCTATGGTCATCTAGCTCTACTTCATTCTCTCCGAAGCTACATGGTGATCCATGACAGGGCCACCTCCATGTCCCGAGTGCCATGCTTGTCCCCGTGGCCAGGGCTCCCGCAGTGCGGCCCGCTGAGCCCCGTGACATAAACCTGTCATGGGAGCCGCGAGCTGCTCCTGCGGGCCCCTGGGAGCCGAAGGTTAATTTATTGATGCGGACTGCGCTGTTAGCCCACATTAAATAAGCTCTGAGTGACTGGAAGACAAACACCCCCCTGGTCCCCACAGAGGGTGAGATTGATGAGAACGGATCACTCTGCCAAGAGAGCTCAAAAATATTACAACCTCTATTCCTGCACGGCTTGGGGGTGTCTGTGTTCATCTCTAGGTTATTACAGAAACCTCTCACGACGGTTCTGAGCTGAAAACACTTTAAATTATCACGTTCATTATATCAAAACAGCTCACTGAGCCGGTGTCGCTAACCTAGCTTAAACTTGGCCTCTGAGCTTGTCAGTGTTTTATTTCTGTTCGGTCATATTAGTCAGCTGGGCCCGCATAGCAGCATTTATTCATTGTATTAGCTTATTTTGGTCAAGTCATAAATTAGGAGAGAACTGTAATAATTCCTGTGTATCTCATGTCACCATCACACGCAGACTTGACGGTGGAAATACGGTCTAAACACAATATGAACACCCTGACACTGTCCCATCGGCGTCCTTAGAAGGGCCCTGAGTGGCTCAGAACAGTCAAGTGCCCTTTGTGCCAGCACACGGGGGGCCCGGGCACGTGCTGGCTCCGAGTTTCACCACAAGACTGCGCAGGCACAGACACGTCTAGGGTATCCCCAAGTGAGCGTCCCCTTCAGCTCTTCTGCTGCGTGGGTTCTCTGCCCCTCGGGGAGCCACCTGCTCCTGGAGGCCTCCCAGGGTCAGGCTCTCACTGGGCCCATTTCTCCAATTCCTCGCAGGCTCAGAATCCCGATTCCAGAGACGACCTCGCACGGTGCAGAGCAGGGACGGACGGTGGGAGGTGCCAGCGGTGATGGGGATGCCACGTCTGTGCAGCTGCGGGTGGGCACGCGCAGGGCTGTCTCCTGCAGGGGCACAGCTGGCCACCAGTCGCAGGCCTTGGGCCTGGGCTAGGGGACCCGAGTCTCCTTGTGGCCCCCACAACTCCTGTGGCACCAGGCCTCCCCACTGCGGCCACCGAGTCCAGTCCTGGGAACACAGGGATTTGGGGGCCAAACCCCCAGCGAGACTTGGGCCGTGCCCATGGCTGTCCTGAACCTACCCCGTGATGTGCATGCTGGCTGTGCGGCGCACGCGTGCACGCACTCGGTACTGCCAGACACCAGAGGGTCTCTGGTCTCCTCTGGGGGTCTCGATCACCCTGAGCAGAAGGACCTGTAAGCAGACAGACACGGTCACAGCTCGGCCACACAGACAGCCCCACTCCTGAAGCCCAGAACAGGGGGGCCGGATGGGGACAAGGCCTGGGGTCCTGGTCCCCACTGTCCTCGCCCGCCAGCCCCAGTTGCACATGAGGATGCCTCTCCTTTCCACTTGGGGTGTGTGGTGACCCTGCGGGGGCTCTGGCTCACTGGTCTGTCTGGTCGGCATGCAGACTGGATTGATGGGGCAGGGAGGAGCCAGTCTGGGCCTCCTGTCCAGGGTGTGGGTCGAGGTGCCAGCGCGGCCCCGGCCCTCTGGTCGAGTCGTACGATGCTTCTGCGCCTTCCTCCTCCAGCCTCAGCGTCCTCCTCTGGGGCTCTTTGGACGCAGCCTGCTCGCTACCACAAACCCCACTTGAATTCTCTCCATGGCATCATTGATAAGCCTGACACTTTAATTGCGTAAATAACCGGCCGTACAGTGCTGGTTCCAGCTTTCTCTCTTCCCAGCTACACACAGGACAGCGTAGGCCTGGGAGCGCCTGTCCTGAGTTTCCGTAGGCGTCTCCCTGCCCATTTCCCTGGGTGCTCCCTGCTCCTGACTCCAGCTGAGCTGCATGAAACCATCTGGCAAGCTGGATGCACGGACATGGGAAGAACAGTGACTGGGAGTCCGCACCCGGGCCAGATGCTGGGTCAGCTGCTTGGGGCCCAGAGAGAGACAACATGCATCCAGGTGACCAGGCTGGCGCCACATGGCCCCCCCGTGCAGGCGCGTCCCTTTCAACTGCAAGCAGGAAGCGTGAGGGTGGGCGTGGGTGCAGGGCTCTGAGGAGTTTCTTGGGGGAGCCTGGCCTGGTGCTCCAGACCCATTTCTGCCTCTTGGTGGCTGCCTGGTGGGTAGGTCGTGGTGTTGGCCTGGGGTGGACACTGTGATGGGTTTCTCAGCACCTTTCAAGACGAGGGAGCCAGGTTGATGAATCAGTGGCAGCTAGCAAGCATCCTTGGACAGGACGGCATTCCTGTGTTGGTCTGTGGGCCAGCACTGACCCATTTATTTCTGCTAATGAGACAGAAGCAGAAGGTTGGGGTTTTCACAATGCTCGCTGTCTGCTGTCTGAGCCAATCTGGTGATTCCCGGGGCAAGGACTGTATGATGTGTCATTGCAACACGCCCAAGAGGGGCCAGCTGGATTTGAACATGATTAGAGGAGAACACTCGTGATTCCAGAATATCGTTGAAATTAAACCCAATTATCTCCAAACCGATCTCTACTGCTTCTGGAACAAACCCTGCAGAAAACAGTGTCTGCTTTCCTTTCGATGACCTAACCACAGAAAGTGACTCAGTGACTTTCGAAAACACTTACTCATTTACACGACATGTTGACTTATGTGCTTTTTCTTGTAATTGTTCAAGTCACAGATGACATTCTACCCCCAGACACGGGCCAGGAGCTGACAGTCACTGAGAACCAAAGGTGCTGCCTGAGGGCCTGCGCACCTGCCTGCCCGCAAGCGTGACAGCGGGGACCCGCTCCGAGGGCAAGCAAACATGACATACACGCACTGCACCCTGAAGGCAGGGGGCTGGGTAGGTTTTACATTCTCAGTATGTAGCTGTTATTTCATTTTTTTAAGAGAAAAGGTGCAGCAGGAATGGAAGTGAGTAGGCAGGCAGGAAGAGAGAGGAGGAAAAGCATTTATTTTATTTTTATTTAGTTGTTCATCTTGGTTGTCCCCCAGCCCCGGGTCTTGAACCTGGGTCCGTGGGATGGATGTGGACTGTGTCCAGTGGCCTTATCCACTAGGCCACCAGGTATGCCAAAGCATGTAGCTTTTAAAACAACAAATGAACAGATGAAATGCTTATTTTAGTGATAGTCATAAAACAGAAGGTGAGAATCGCATACTTCCAGTGAATTTAGATAGTGTAGGCTGTGTGTATTATCGAGCCCAGAAACTTACTCCATCCTCAATTCAGAGGACATGGTTAGCTTTGTTGAAACTATAGCTCTTTACTCACAGATCTCCTGTATTATACCGCACTATACTGTACTATATACTATATTATCATTATACTATACTGCCCTACACTGTAGTATTACATTATGCTATAACTCTTGTTATACTATGACCTGGAAAACCTGAAGTCCATGTGCAAGCGCCTGTCACCTTGGTGGCCACAGATCCTGTTCAGGGAGGCAGGGCCCCCCGGGCGCAGACCTCTGGGCGCTGGGCCCTTACACTGGGAGGGGCAATGAAACTCCCTTTCTCTTTTCTTTGAAATCAGCTCTCTGTGTATTTAGAGAAGATTGGACCTCCCAGGCAGTCTGGAATATTAGTTTATAAACAGCTCTGTTTGTCTTTATCTGCGCGAGGATAAAAGCTGAAACACAGAGACAAATACTTATAGTGAAAATATTTGTTATGCTTTTTACTATTATAAAATTAAATGATCATTTAAGAGTGCCAATACCTTTCTAACTGTGACAAATTCTAAGGTAGTGATGTGTCTCTTCAGTAATATATTTGCTATCAGCTTATTGCCTAAAAGCATTGCTCGTGGCTTCAAGATCGTTGTTAGATTTATAGCATTTCAAGGGAAAGAGGTTTCAGCTGTGCTCCCGGTCCCCAGTGCCCGGAGTGTCTTCTCTTTGCCGGCACCACACCTCCCCCAGAACCCTCACATAGATCCAGCCGTGCTCCTGCATGTAAAGAATGGTGATGCAGGCTCCGCGGGCGACGGCACACCCGTGAAAGTGAAACACTGCTAATGATCAGTCCTGTTACACTGAGGTCTGTGGGACATGTCAGCCTGGCCATGGGGTGGACGGCTTGTGCAGACTCAGTTTCCCTTTCTGGGACACCGCGGACCCACCCTTAGATCTGTCCCAAGTCTAAGGATGTCCGTGGCTGGGGACAATGTCAGTGCAGAAGTGAGAAGGGCAAACAGCAACCCCATCAGCCCAGAAGGTGCCAGTTCTGACCTGTGATGGTTCGCTTCTCCTAGCAAGGGTCTAGGCAGGCAGAGGGAGTGCTTGCTGGAGGCCAGGCACTGTGCTGAGGTTGGGAGCCAGCACCCTGGCCCTGTTGGACTCGCCTTCCTGGGACAGTCAGCAGCAGGGACCTGCAGACCTGGGGACTAGGACTCTGACATCAGGCCTGGGTGGCCTTCCTGGGGCAATCGCATTCTCCTTTTAGTTTTAATCCTCCATGTTAAAGTTACAAGTTTGCCATCAATTCCTTAGAAATGTGGATTTCATAGATGAACCACTCTGGGGAGCACTGGGCTGGCGTTCTGTAGAAAGCTGTTCGTTTGGGTTTGTCCCACATTTTTGTCCTGGTAGAGGATGTGGGGAAGGCCTCAGGGTGAAGGGTGTGGCTCATGCCTCCAGGGGCCCAGCACTTTGTCCACAGTGAGGCCCCTTTTCCTTCTTTGTCCCTTTGGAAGCCGTCACTAGGCAGCTCACACCTGTGGTGGCCTTAGGCTCGGCTCCAGGAGACATGACCCAAATCAATGCTGAGTCCATCAGTATTGACACATGGCTCTTCACATGACATTGTGGGGTCACACCTGACACTTTGTGCTTTATTTTGCTCCTTCAGTTGTAGTTTTGACCATAGAGCTCTTCAGTATGGCTGCCAGGTCCCTGGTCCCATTTTGGCCACGTCTAGGTATTTCTTGACCCAGTCCTAGAGTCAGCCAGTTCCCCAAGGAGCCTTGGGTCCCTTTGTTGGAGAAACCAACACCTGGGCGCTGCCTGTGCTCCTGGCTACTGGGTGTCAGTGTCTCCGTGCCCACCAGCTGGCAGAAGGGATGGCTGTGCTCTGACACCTGGAGACCGGCATCTGATGGCTCAGAGACGCCACCTGCCGCTACAGACGCCAGCTCTGGGCGCACACCCACGTCTCCAGTCCACACTCGCCTTGTCCCCTTGCTTCTGTGGGCCCATCCTCTCTGTCCTACACCCAGCACCCACGGCTTGCCTGTTGAGTCCCAGGATGCAGGAGCAGCAATGTTGGGGTTTGCCTGTGCCCCCACCGACACAGCCTCACCAAGCAGAGAACAGCACCATGGCTGTGCCCTTCTCTTCCCATCCTCATGGGTCCCAGCCATTTTCTTCTTGTTCTCCAAGGAGAGGTGCAGCAGGAATGAGGACGCACAGGCAGACAGGCAGAAGAGGGGAAAGAAGCAACGCATTTCACTTTTATTGTTCACACTGGTTGGTCCCCTTGTCCCGGGACACGAACTGCATCCTTGGGACGTGCAGGGACCGCACCAGGCCAGAGGCGGCGGGCCCACCAGCCCTCCACCGGGGCGTGACATCTATTCCTGCTTCACAGACACCTGGGCAATGCCTGTGTCTCTCCTGAAGGAGTTTTATAGCTTTGCATGTCACATGTAAGCCTATGAGCACTTTTTAAATGAAAACTAATTCACATGCCATAAAAACAACCCTTTAAAAGCCTAGAATTCAGTGCTTTGGAAAAAATTTAGTAGAGTTACAAGTGTGTGTGCTCAGTCCCTGGTTAGTCCCAGGTCTTTCCAGCATCTCTAACAGGAACCCTTGTTGCCAGCAGTCGCTCACTGGACACCTCTGAACCCAGCCCTGGCAGCTACCCAAACACTGTCTGGGCAAGTCTGCCTGGCCTGGACACGGGTCTAAAGTGGATGGCTTTTCTCTTCTGCTTCTCGATTGCTCAGCACGTTTTCAGACCCGTCGGTGCTGCGGCCGCATCACCCACCACTCCTCTTTCGGGGCTGAGTCGCGCACGTGGAGGGCATCCCGCCCCGCGTCTGCCCACTCAGGGCCGGAGGGCACAAGACTGTCTCCACACGGGCGACATGGCTAATGCTGCCAGGAGCACCTCTGTTTTCCCTTCTCCTGGCACACACGCAGGACAGGAGCTGCAGGTCACACGGGGTCTTTGCTTACTTTGCTCCAGAAACGCCGACCTGGTTCCAGGGTGGCCACGCCGTTTCACGTTTCCGTCAGTGGTGGGCAAGCGTTTGCTTCTGTGCCTTTCTTGATTCGTAAAGTCCAGCCACCCTAGAGGTGTGAGGTAGTGTGCTGCTGTTTTCAATTCACGTTTCCCTGGTGTCTAACCATGTGCAGAATGCTATTTCTTTTTTTTTGTCATCTGTATATCTTCTTTGGAGAAAGAGCCACGTCATTTGCCTGTCCAAAAACTGGCTTGTCTATTTGCTCTTGAGTTGCAAGTGCTGTGTCTAGTCTGGACTCTAGCCCTTGATCAGACATGATTTCCTCTGTGTGTTGGTCTTGTTTTCTTCACCATCCTGGTGGTGTCCTCTGATGAGCCAGCATCTGTCATTTTATTTGCTGTTATTCGTGCTTTGATGTGATAGTTAAGAAAGAACTTCCTGGATTCAACTTGGTGGAGCAGCGGTTGGGTCTGTCGCCTCTGGCCAAGAGCAGCCCACACACATCCCAGGGACATGGGTTTGTGTCCCAGGGCCGGGGACAACCAATGCGAACAAGAAAAAAAAATGAATGCTTCTTCCTTCTCTCTCTCTCTGCTTGCCTGAACCTGCCTTTAAAAAAAAGAATGCATTGCCTGATGTCATGAAGACATCACCCATGTTTCTTCTTGACACAGCTCGCTGCTCTCACGAAGATTCAGCCATGTTCTTGCGTGAGCAGTGCCTGGATTGACGAAGCCTGGGGCTAGGCCCAGAGTGCTGATGACTTCGCTCGTGTTCTTGCTGCTTCTCTAGGAAGAGGCGTCCTGGGGGTTCCTTCTATGCTGCTGTGATCACACTCTCTCAGCAACTGTTTCTAGTTACTTTTTGTGTGAGGAGTCAGCACGCATTCTTTATGAAGTCTCTTCTGCTAAGTCTGAGTTGATTTGGTTACTTGTAACAGCGACTCAGATCAAGCCTCTTACAGAACTGCTTTCACGAAATTGTCTTTGGATGAGCAACTTGACTTTTTAATCAAGGACAGTGCACATATGAAATGATCCCTTCATTTGCTGAAGGAATACTTTTGAGAGTATTTCCGACACATTACAAGGCTTCTCTGAGGGCAGAAGGTCTGCAGAGATCACTCTCCGGCGGAAGTGCTGGGGGAGCGTTTCTCTGGAGGAGCAGGTGTGCGCTCTCCTGCTGATCAGATGAGTGGCAGATCCGGTCTCCTTTTCTGATGTCAGAAGCTAAACAAACAGCAACAACCCTATAGTTAAAAACAGCGGTGAGAGGACTTGATTGAACTAATTACAATTTCTGTTTAATTTCTTCCATCGTCTACTATTCTCATAAATGTCCCCTCAATCTTGTTTTTTTTAAAGTATACTTTATTATTACCAATCAACCAATCAATCTGTCATCTATCCATCCAGCTATCATCTATGATCTTATGATCTATATCATCTATAATCTATATTTATCATCTATATTTACCTAGCTATCTGTAATCAATCATCTTTCTCATCTAAAATTTATTTTTACCTGTATCTATTATATATCAATCATCTATGTATCTATCATCTATTATCTATCTTTATATCTGTCTACTATCTCACTATTATCTATCCTTACCTGTCAGTTATCTTGATCTGTGATCTGTATCTATCCCAATCATCTATCTATAATTTATCTTTACCTATATATTATCTAGCATCTACCAATCATCTATCTTTATCATCTCTATCATTTAGTTACCTATTTTTACTTCTCTATCATCTATTTATCATATCTTTATCTGTTGTCATCTATCGGCTATGATCTCTATCCATCTATCATCTATTTATCATCAATCTTTATAATCTAATCTATTTATTTATAATCCATTATAATCTATCTTTACCTATCTATAATCTATCAATCATCTATTTATCTATCATCTGTCTTTACCCATCTATCATCATCTATATTTGCTTCTGTCTCTCTTTACCTGTTATCTTTTATCAATCTTTATCTATCTCTATCATCTTTACTTCTCTGTCAATCATCTATTCTTACCTGCCATGTGTGATCTATATGTATCTGTCCATCTACATCATCTATAATCTATCCTTACCTATCTATCATCTATCATTTATGTATCATCAATCATCATTCTTTACCTGTGTATCTAACATCTACCTCACTGTCTTCATCTGTCATCTCTCACTCTGTATCATGTTTATCATCTGTCTTGCTCTCTGTCTCGCTGTGTCATCTTTTATTCATCTTCTGTTCTTCGATCATCATTGTCTATCAATCCTCTATCATCTACCTATCATCCCTCTCTCCATACACCCATCTGCCTATCATCTATCTCATTTCCTAACAATATCTGTCAATGTCTTCGCCTATCTAGTTTACTCTTTGTCTATCATCCCTCTTCACCTATCACGGTATCTCTACTCTTATCATCTATCTTTATCTGTCACCTCTCCTCTTTCATCTATCACCACCACTATATCTCCTTCTCTCTGACTGTCCTACCGGCTCTGGCTCTGCAGAGCCCTGAGAGCTCACCCCTCCTGGACTGGAGGACTAGGGGCCTGTGTTGGTGAGCTTGAGCACACATGGTCCCAGCAAGCTAGTGAGGAAGAATCTGGGCGAATGTTCAGGGAAGATCCTCCTGTGGGAACCACAAGGAAAAAGCTTGGTCTAGACAATCAGCACCTCTGGCAGTGAAACAGAAATCTTGGGCCTGGAATGCCAGGTGCCCGCCCAGCGAGGAAAACCTTGGCTGGAGGAGCTTCTGTAAACCTGCTGAGATCTAGGAAGAAATTAAATGTCAAACAGATTGCTTAAGACCTTTTGGGTGTGACCTCTGCTATGTAAACAATTACTGTAAACTACTTCTCTGGGTAATGACAATAAATACGCAAGGAGTCAGAGATTCTGGGTGACAGTCTTCAGAGGCTTCACCCCTTGGCCCCGTTTTCACTGTCTCAGTTTCTTGTCTTTTTCACTCTTTCATGGCCTCCTTCTTTCAGCCCTGTCCACAGGAGTCGAGCCCAGTAGCCTCCGGGGAGGACTGCCGTTCTCCAGCCTGTCACCCGTGATGACATGGGTTTTGGTTTCATTGCACGGGGCAGTGCAGGGTGATTTGTCAGCCTAGGGTGTGTTCCAGCAGCTCTGAGCAAAGGTGCTCTGTGGATGGGGTACACTGGGCTGGGTGTGGTCTCCTCTGACATCTGCATCCTCTGTGTACCCAGGAGCTGCCAATCTCCCTGGTAGCAGCTGGAGGGGGGGTTCCTGAGAGGAGGGGCCAGCAAGTGCGGGGTGATGCGGGAGGGGTTGGAGGCAGGCTGGAGAGGTGGGCAGGGTCTCTGGAGGGCTCTGGAGGGGAGAGTGCACCTGAATGGGGGTGCTCTGGGTGGAGGGCTGGCTCCATCTCCCACTGAGGACAGCCTGCCTGGCCGGGTGAGGGCTGGAGGGTGCTGCAGGCAGACGCACCATGTTCCAATGATGAGGAGGCTGGACTGAGAGGCCGGAGGAGTGAGACGCTATTTCCAGACAGGTCCTGTGTCTGGGGGAGGTCACGGCTGGTGGACTGGAGCAGTGCCAGGAAAGTGGCTCAGGATGGCTTCAGAGGAGCCATGCAGCCCACGCTGTCACTCCTTCCTTCACCCTCGAACCTGGTTTTGTGTGGGAAGCGCCCACATCACTCCCAGATGGTGAATCAGCCGGAGGGAACTTGGCCCATGGTCTGCCCGCCCGAGGGACCTGGTGCCCGCCTTGCAGAAGCCTCGCCAGGCTCCGTGGGCAGTGCTCCTGCTGGCTGGCCACCGGATGCTGAGGGCCACACTTCAGGGGGGCCCGTGGGCCTCTTAAAACAACCTCCTATTGAGCACGGATGGCCGTGTCTGTGCATGGATGGTGTGCGGTGAGCAGCCGGGGCTGTCCTCCTCCTGCAGCCTCTGGTGCCCCCCACCTCCTCCAACCTCCCTCCCACCAGGGCCACGGTCTCGCTTGCTTCCCGGTTCTGCACATTGGACCCCAAACAACCCGGGCGTTTGGCGTGGCTTTGCATGTCACAGGAACGGCGCCACGCCGCCTGCTTTCCGTCGTGGCTCCTGCCGTCAGCTTTGTTCTGGGGACCTTGCAAAGCGTGGTAGCTCCCTGTGTGCACCCAAGGTCAGACTCGGTGGCACACGTCAGCCTGTGCTCCCCCCCTGGGGGAACAGCGGGGCTGATTCCCCTCTTGCGTGTCCGCATCCGTTATGTGAGGTTTGAGTAAGGGGACCCACGACAGAGGGCAGACGGAGGTGCTGGTTACATCCAAACCTTGCTTGGCTTGCTTTTTTCCAGAGTATAAAGAGGATACAAATAGTTGGCTTCTGTTTCCTCATGTCTCAAAACTGTGATGTCATTGTGACTCTGGGAACGGAAGCCCAGCCCAGCGATGAGGGGAACTCCTGCCTTCAGGAAGGTTCGAACGTGAGGTGATGGAGCAACCGGAGACTGAATGACACGACAGCTCAGGGTGGACAGTGGGGTCACAGTGAGGGCAATGTCTGCACAGCCCTCCCTGGAGGTGCAGGAGTCTGAAAAGGTTTTGAAGTTGGAAGTACGGTGGGACTCTTCGGGACAATCTCTTGACCACCCGTATGGCCAGGTGTCTGCTTTGTGCTGAGGTCCAGCAGAGGCTGCCCCAAGTGCACGGACTGACAACAGAGGAGGGGACACTCTTGGGCTTACGGTCCTGGCCCTGGCAGTGAGCACGCGCACAAAAGGTAACTTGCAGTGTAGGACGCTTGTTACAAATGTCAAAGGGGTGGCGGAGAAGCCAGCAGCTGTGTTGCCCCAGCCCCAGCCCCCGAGGACGCTGCCTTCCCCCACTGTGCGGCAGTGGGAAGAAAGAGAAGAGAGGCTAGACTGTCCACAGAGGCAGGAGGAGGGAGAGTCTGTGCAAGAGGAAGGGGTGTGGACGCGGGACGGCAGGCAGCGTGTGGAGAGACGACAGGAGTGGCATTGCCCGGCTTTTAGCGACAAAGCTGTTTGGAGAGATTCGTGTTTGAGAGGATACAGAAGTGAGGGTGTGGGCTGGGGTGACAGGCATGGTGGGCCGCTGCCTCCACATGGCCTCATGAGGTTGGCACCAACACTTCTCGGAAAGTCCCATTTGCTAAGTCCTCTTCGGTCAAAGCAAGTCTCATGTCCAGGCCCAGGCACAAAGGGTGACAACAAGCATTTTTTAAATTGAGATAACATTAATTTACAAAATAATAAATTTTAGATGCGCAGGCTCACACTTCATCAAATATACGCTAACACACCACACTCACCAACACTTGTCCAGCGGTCCTCCCCGTCCATCGGAGATGCCGCCCTCGCCCCACTCCTTCCCCGCCGGTGACCTCAGTTCTGTTGTCAGAGTCCAAAGCCCACTTATTGGCAGATGGAGGGGCAAAGCCACAAGGCCAAGGGGAAGGAATGAGCCTCTTGTGAAGCTGCCCACCCTGGGCTGAGTGTGGCGAGTACCAGAAATGAGGCAGAGATGGGAGAACTGTGATGGACGCATGCACAAGAGAAAGGAAAAGGAGTGTCAGGCTAGAGAGATCAGAAATATCGCATGCACCCACTTTCTGCAAGACCTGTCTAAATGACACACACCTGAAAACCTGACCTGCTCACTCCAATTTGCTGAGATCAACCCAGAAACAGTGCAGATCAGTGCAGGAGGGGATTTCATGGCACTCAGAAAGGGGTGTTCAGAAAAATGGACTCCATTTCTTCCCCTGGTGCCTCAGGGTTCTGAGACATTTCAAAGATAACGGAGAATGTAACCAGCTGAACATTATCCCTGGCTTCTCTGCCGATGGTGGAGGGTGCTTGCCCCGGCAGCCTGTGTTCTTAGGCAGAGTGTTTGGGGGTGGGTAAGCTCTTCAGAGACGATGAGGCAGGCTGAGTCATGAAAAATATTAACTCAAAATTGTAAAAAGATACTGCAAAGATCTGAATTAATATATATTTAAAAAATAATTTCACAGTGATTTGTAGTGTCTTGCTTCCTATGAATTCTCATTTAGAGCTGCAAAAAAAGAAAAATCACAGCCTATACGAACTTAAATGACTTCCTTATGACGAAACCCAAAAGAAATGATAAATGTTCCTTCAGACTCAATTTTATAGCAAAACAACCCAAAAAAGTTACTTACTGCAGAATGGGAGTGAATTATTTGGCATGTGTGGCCGCACCCCAAGCAAGCATGCTGCTGAGGTCTTCCGAGGCGCATAAGACCACCCCCCGCAGGCCCACCCGCAGGCACCTCACGGGCGAGGCTAGTTCCACCTTCCATGTGGTGGAGTCCCAGGCGGTCTCCGGCAGGCCACGCTCCTTATCACACTCCCAGGAGCGGGTTTGGCAAGTGCCACCCAAGGCGTGTACTGCAACACGGGATCTCCACCTCCTACCTGCTTTGGCAGGAGGGAGGCTTGTGGGAGACCTGCTTGATGCCTCTCGTCTGCAGGTGAGCTGAGGGCTGGGTTCCCATTCTTAGGCGCAGGGCGTGGGGTACTAACGGGAGTTGCCCTGAGTAACTCCTGACTTTGTCTAGTTGCCCACCAGTTATTTCTCTTACAGGAGGGAGAACGCACATCCTCCAACCGACACACAGCAACGCCACCTGGAACCCCCCAGCCCGCCGCCCGCCGCGCCACGCAGGGTTCGCCCACCTGCCCAAGCCCCGCCCCGCCGCTCTAGCCCCGCCCCACCGCAAGGCCCCGCCCCCAACCCTAATTTGCAGCCAAGGCCCCGCCCCTCACTCTGACTTGCAGTCCCGGCCCCGCCCCCGGCACTTCCAGCCGGGTCCCGCAGGGCAGGCTCCGATCCTCTAGTCCCACGCCCTCAGCCCAGGCTCCTCCCCGGCGCCTCTGAGTAGAGGCCCGGCCGGCGAGGCGCGCTCCTCTGACGCGTCGGCGCGCTCCTCTGACGTACTCGCCCCGGCCCCGCCCCACGCGGCGCCCGCCCTCTGCAGCCCGGGTTGCTTCGCCTCGGGCGGCGACTGAGGGTCTCGGTCGCTGTCTCCGCTCCGGCCGCTGTCCGACCGCTCGGTCCCGGGCCTGGGGCGTGGACGTCCGAGCCCCTGCGACCGGCGGGCGATGGTGCGGCGGAGCGCGCGGACGCGGGCGGCGCGGCGGCGGGCATGAAGGAGGATGGAAGGACAGGACGAGGTGTCGGCGCGGGAGCAGCACTTCCACAGCCAAGTGCGGGAGTCCACGGTGAGCGGCCGCCTCGCTGCGCCCCGCCTCGCCCGGCCGCCCCTCGACCCTCACGCCCCGCCCTCCCGGTCCCACCCCTGCGGCCCCCGCACCCCCCCACTCGCCCTCCCCTCCCCTCCCCGCCTCGCCCCTGCCCTCCC